>NW_006497610.1:1565673-1591269 GCF_000471905.2 Amborella trichopoda | reverse complement strand
ACGAACGTAACGAACGAACGAACGTAACGTAACGTAACGTAACGTAACGTAACGTACTAACGTTAACTTAACTAACTAACTAACCTACCTACCTACCCTACCCTCCCTCCTCCTCTCTCTCTCTCTCTCTCTCTCTCTCTCTCTCTCTCTCTCTCTCTCTCTCCCTGCTGATTAAAAATCCATATAACCCCCTCCTCTCTCTCTCTCACAAAGAGCCAAAACAAAAAGAAGCACCGCACGTGCCACCCTCCTTTTCTCACTTAAACTGAAGAGCAAAAGGAACAAAACAAGGAAACCCAATGTCTCTCCCATATGGTACAACTCAAGTCCAAAAAGTCCAATCACAATAAAAACCTAAGCAAAACAAGATCTCTCCCAAAAAAGGCTCAAAACCTATTCACCATCAAAATCATTTTAGCGATGGTTTTAATCCAATCTTCATAACGCTGACTACCTTTTGAACATTTGACAGGGAAAGCAACACTGCTTTTTCTCAATGTGCACCGTCGAAGCCATGGACACAAGATCAATAATGGTTCTTTGTCCAACATGTTGCACCAAAATACAACAACAAAGCCCAGAAAAATAGTTGATAATCCCAATCACTGTTCCTTTCAGGACTTGACTTGCTCCATGGCCACACACAATAGACATCCAGATGACACTTATTATATTCAAGGATTGACTTTTGATTTTCCAAGGTTTTTTCTCCCTGCTTTGGCCTCTTGGAATTAGTGTTAATGGCTAGGGCTAAACTGGTCATATTTTCTTATTTGGTTTAGATTTCCTAGAAGAAATTATGTTCCATGTCTTGGGTCGATAATCCATGAGGATTATGTCCCATGTCTTGGGTCAATAATCCATGAGAATGGAGAGATTGAGAAAGATGTCACGCATAGAATTAGAACTAGGTGGACAAAATAGAGATGTGCATCAGGAGCCTTATGTGATTGTCGCACACCAATGAAACTGAATGAGAAGTTCTATAGGACAGCCATAAGACCAGTCATGTTTTACAAAATGAATGTTGGGCGGTCAAGAACAACATATTCATAGGATGAGTGCAACTGAGATGAGGATGAATGACAAGACAAGAAATGATAGAATTCAGAATGAATATATCAGAAGGAACTTAAGGGTGGCTCCAATAGGCGATAAGATGAGGGAAAGTAGACTTCGATGATCTGCCCATATGCAGCGGTGACATAAAATAGCACTAGATAGGAGGGGCGATTTGGTTCAAGTGGAAGGCTCTAAAAAGGTATGGGAAAGGCTAACAAAAAGATAGATGGAAGTAGTGAGAAGATATATGATGACTTATTGTCTGACTGAAACTATGGCCATCGATAGAGCAGAATAGTGGAATAGGATTCGTGTAGCCATCCGCAAATAGTTGGGAGAAAGCTCAATAATGATGATGGTTTAGATTTCCTAATTTCATCGTTGTTGCATATTTATCAACATAAGTTCGTGTCTTCTACACATCTAAAGCATCTAGTAGTACAGAAAAACGTATCCATACAAGCACTATTTAGAAAAACATAGAAATGGCTTTCTATATATATTACAATAAGTAATACATAATTTCTTTGATAGCTACACAAATACTAGGCTGCGGAGTAGTAGTTACGTCACTCTCATGCAATAGATCCCTAGTTCGAACTCCTTTCAAAGCCTTTCACAGCATGTTTTGTTTGTTTTGTTCATTTATTACGTTTAAGACTCCTTTATAAAACAATTTCTTCATTTCATATACCTAACATTATGTGGTGGAGTGGAAGATTCTACCATTCATGTGCATTAGGCCCAAGTTCGAACTCTCTGAGAGACATCCTTATTTTGTCCTTTATCTATGGCCTTAGGCAGAGAAAACGCAGGTGGTACTAGTGGTGATTTAGGCTGAGCTTTTGGTTTGGCTCTTTGGGCTTCGAGAGAGAAAAGTTGTATGTGCTTTTCATGGTAGAGAAAATTTTGAGAAGTTAATAAAATTTTATCATGCTCTTCTCCATTGACTGATTTTCATTTGGCTATTTGCTTTCTTCTTCAACATCCAGGTGTCATGCCAAATCTATCTTACCAAATTGGAAGGTTACTTGATAGATAAAGAAAACAGCTATTGGGTTTTCTGACATGGAATCAAAGCAAAATTTCCTAACCACCCTCACTGCGTTGGCAGGATTCAAACACAAGGGGTTAAATTCCTAACATCCCACCATTAAGACTAAACTACCTTGGGACAAACCAGAAAATAAATTCTCTATTAAATAACTAAACAGATATGCCATTGCAGAAAGCAAACTACCTAACACAAATCAGAAACCAACTTTTTTTTTTTGGGTGGATAGAAACCAACTTTTTTATAAACAAAATAACTGAAGAAACATCTACCAAGCCGCATCAGAGCTCTGATTACCTCCAGTTATGCTTAAAAGAGCTTAAAATACTCCCCTTGGTATGGTATGGAACAACTTACGAAAAGCTAGACCAGCCAGATTACCAAATAACTAAACCTAATATTGAATTGAACGTAAAATAGAAATCATACTTCTAACAAATTCACTTCAACTTGACTTTTATGAACTCCCATTTCCAACTGTTCTCAAAGCTGTTGGAAGTCTTGATCTTCTGGGCTTCAAATTCTTGGATCTCAATCTCTCGAAATCACTAACGTTTTCACAGCAACTTGTGTATTCCAGAAACTTTGCTTATCACATAGCATGCCTTAGGTGACAAATCTTGCTACACTCTGCAGTACACAAATATTCTGGCCTTTGTTGTGTTATCTTTCAAACTCAGGACTTAGCACTCAACCGATTCTAATTTGAAATTGTGCTATGCTGAATATTGATTAGAATCCCCACCATGAGCATGAACACTTGAAGTAGCGCATATACTGAGTAGCAGCCTTCATGGGGTCCATCGAAATTTCTGCTCTTTTTCAGATCTGTCTATGTAATATCTTTATCAAGCATGAATCTTTCTGGGTGTCGCCCTCAACTTTAGGCAAGTCAATATTCTGCACCAAGCATCCAAACACTAACACATTATTGGCCCACTCCATGCTCAACCTAGACCTTCAACCTTCCACATGCATCAACACACAACCACAGTGATACCGAACATAATCAAATGATTCCCTCCCTGAATCATAGTTCCCAAAAAACCAGTAAAACAAGAACACATGACTTACCAAGAACTAAGACTTAAGGCTATTGGACTCACCATGTTTCTATTGCACATCTCAAACACCAACCAAGACAAACTCCGATAATGGCTGGCTAAGAAAACCACAATATTTCCGGAAAGAAATAAAGATAGGTCCCACTCTTTCACGCCATATCACCAAACAACATCAACAAGCGATCCTTAAGGCAACACAATCGATTAAACAGAAACAACTTCCACAAAACCAATCTTAATCCATACCATATAACTCAGAAACAAAGTAAAACTGAACATCGAATCTTCAAAAAATAATTGTTCTTCAATGACCTTAATCTGGCTTATCGTTTCTAGTTTTGGTACCATGTTACCAACATGCAGCGGAAGCAAACAAACCTAGCTCAAATCATAAACTATTGCCCTAGTAATTAATTAACCAGAAAACAATAATGGGAGTTGCTACGGCATCTATGAAACTGTAGCAGATCTCTGGTTCTCTCCCATGGTGCTCAAAATAGCCAAAAATAGCCTCCCTAGGTATGGTATAGGACCTCCCTTAAGTTGAAGAAAGAAACCTCAAAACAAGGAGAAACTTTCCTCTTATTATAAATGCAGGATTACAATACTTATGTATAGGCATCGGAAGGGACTTTCCTATCTCCTTTAAGTTCTATCTCCTAAACCTATCCCAATCACATATGAACTTCCTAGCTTACCAAAATGTAGACCACCTAGATTACCAAATAACCAAATCTATCCTACTAGATAAGTTTTCCAATAAAAATCAAATCTGCCACATAAATCAAGTTAAATTTCCAACATAAAAATGGGTAGCTATTAAGAAAAATTTGGTAAATGATCTACAGAGAGTTGAGTGTAAGAGTGCCACGAGTAAACACATCAGCACAATTGAAATTTGATATCTGAGAGGATCATACTCAGATATCTAAATCATGCACCATGCTTTTCCACTAAGGCTGGAGCTCTGTTTTACATTTTCTCCTTATTGTTTTGAGTAGGATAAAAGCAAAGTTGTTTTAATCCTTTCTGTTACATCCGTTATAAGTAACCATGTCAATGTTAGTGATAAAACCCCGTGTATGCACCCAAATGAAAGCATAGACTTACTTGTAGAACCACTTGTACTGTGTGGGATTCATCTCGTAAAGTTGATTGAGCACAGTCCTCACTGCCTTGTATGTAAAATAGTTGAGTATTTGCTGAAAGAAGAGAAGGTAGGAAGTCAGAATCTAAAAAGTTGATCTATTGCATAACTAAGCTTTCTAAGGAACAGCATTCCTTAGAAGGTTTCCAGTTGAAACTTTCTCTGAATCTTCTTTTCTTTTTGACCTTGTGTTTATTAAGTGCAGAGAAACTGTCCTAAAGTTATCCATCCAGATTATCAATGGTATTAGCACATGCTATAAGATAATAAGATAACAAGATTTTAGGAAAACAGCAAGTAAACGAATTTGCATCAAATATATATAATCACATCAAAGAAAATCTGCAGTTAAGTGTGTTCTCAAGATCAAGCAATGGTTTTCACTGTTACATTGGCAGAATGAACAATGTTTCTTTTTATACAAATGGATATCTGCACAAGAAAGGAAGCAATCAGGTAGGTTCCAAACACAATCCCAACTATAGTGTCCAGAAGGTATTTGTTTTGGTGATCCCCTAGGGAAAATATGAACTGAAATTGAAGGCAACTAGTTTCGAGTTTCAAATAGTTCTTGGCCAGTCAATACAGTAGGGAATATGGGGTTAGTAGCTCTACGAAAGCATACAATATCAGTTAGTCAAGACAGTTATAGAAGGCGAGGCAAAAAGACATCTCAATAACTGAGGCATGATAAAAAGTGGAAAATCCTATTGAATTGGGAAAGCATACTTGGCTAGTAGGGTTGCAAGGTGTGGACAATGAATTAGGACAAGTTCACAGCAATTGTAAAACTCGGTACTTGCCCTTAGCAAGATCTAGGAAGTAGCTTTCCACAAAAAGACACACCCAAAGCCAAACAATTAAGCAAAGCAATATATCCTCTTTCCTAAGAGTACTTATAATCCGGATTCCCCTTCTAGCGCAACAACCAGCAAGATTTTCTTTTCCAAAAATGACAATCAATTATAACAAGTGTCCTAACACTGGGTATCTCATAATAATTTTGTAACTTGTTAAGACTTTTCCAGGGAGCATTGAACATTCATTCATGTGTGATGTCCAAAAACAAAGTTAAAATTAATTAATGCCCAAAATCATAGAAAGAATCTAAAGAATATCCAAAATAAGAGGCTATCCTAGACAAGTTCTCAACCCTTCAGCAGAACAGGCATGTGAGGTAGGTTCCTCGACCATATGATAAAATATTGCAGGATACATCCTAAAGGCCAACACATATTACACTGTTTCAAATGATTAAAATTTAGCAGTTCAAATGATAAAGCAGATATGGATTGTTAAAGGTTCCAAAGTATGGCAAGGACTCCAAGTCTAAGTTGAAATTACTGATCCATGCAAAATAAAGGGATACTTCAGCCATAAGTAAATTTCGTCCATTTCCAGGATCAAGCCATATGAGATTTGGCGACAACAAAAAAAAGGCACAGAGAGAGAGAGAGGAAAATTGTCAATAAATAATTGCTTGTATCACCAACAATAATCAAACAAAAGCCACCAGTTCCGAATAAAAAGGTAACTTAGCTTGTTTCTAATCAAGTCACATAAGATTCACAAAAGATCATAACAACCGAAAGACAAAAAAAAGAAAAAGAAAGATTTCTTCATTTTCATCCAAACAAACCAAACTACTATAGATACAATCAATTCCTATTGATTATGATAATTTGGAGTGAGAATTGATAAGATGGATGGACTTTTACCTTCTTCACATCGTCGAAATTGTCTTCATACTGGCCTCCTAACTCATCAACAATCAACGGGAACTGGGTTCTTCTCTGCTTTCGAGAATGGCCCCGAACTAGCCCTGAAAGGAACTTGGCATTAAGACGCCACTCTTGCCATGCATCAGTAAAAGAGCTGCTAAGTTCCAATCCTTGCCTCTTGTTAAGCTTCTTCCCCAACAAATTCACCCCATTAATCCCTAATTCCAAAGAACCCCTACTATAGCCTCCACTAACACATGGGCAAATATGCGAATCCAAAGCTGTAGAACCCAGAATTGGTAGCGCCCCAACCATCCTATACACCAAAAAGGGACCCCCAAAAAACCCTAATTCTTCTGAAAATCCCCCAAAACTACAAATAAAGAAAGAAAATAAAGATTACTTGGAAAGAAAAAGAAAAACAATAAGGGGGTTGGATGGTTATTGAATACTGGGTAATCAGATTCAGAGGGGAGGGGGGGGAGAATTGAGAGAAAAATGTGAATTGTGATTTTTATTTGTTTAATGGGGAGGTCTGAAGAAGATGAATTCTAGGGTTTTTTTACTCACTGTTTCTAGGGTTTTGGTTTCTCCAGTATTGCTAGGCTTTCTTCTTCATTTGATGAATACAATTATCAGAGGGTTTTTTTTTGAGGCTTACATTTCTTTGCAGCCTCCACTTCCACCCTTTTGATTTTCAACGGTCCAATTTTTTTGCGGGGAATTTTTTGATGCCACGTTGCCGTCCGACACGGCACGTGCTCCAAGGATCTTGATCTTTTTGCCGCACGTGTTATTCATGGAAGCCCGAAGAAATATGGGGATTTCAAAGTGCCGCCATACAGTAGCAAGAGGCAAACAATCAGTTGACGCCACTTACGTCACCGTTGTTCACGACTATCTAATGCAAAATTTGGTAGCTGGGCTATGTCATAAAGTTTAAACAAAAAAATTTTAAAGTTTGAGCTAAATCAATAGGATAAATCTAACCATCCAATTTCACATCCAAATGTCAAGATTAATGGGCTCATTGCATACTTTTCCATTATTTATAGAAATATTTTGGAAAAGTATAAGAGAGCATTGAATTTTTATAAGAGAGCATTGAATTTTTCAAAAGAAAAAGTTTATACAAGGGTGAGGCTCTAAACAATCAAAGCACCTAAAAAAGTCACTCAAAGAGGTTGTTTCGATGCCCAGGTACCCTCAAAACGATCATCTCAACCTCAAGATGTATAGACATAAAAAAAAAGGATTTCACATCTTGAAAATAATTGATCTTATAATGTATTTTTTGGACCACCAATTTTCAAGATCTAGTGTTCATAAATAAATCAGCTCGATCTAAGCTTTAAATTTTATAATTAGAGTTGAAAATAAATTTTAGAGAAATTTACGTAGAAATCTGTTATAGTTTACGTTATTATGGTTATACCAAATAGTTTCTGTTATTTATTATAGAAGTGTCTGTTTTTTATCTTCCATAACGCGATTTTTTAAAAAGACAAGTTTGCCCTTTTTCGGATGTTCAACATCTGAATTTCTAGGATTTTCGGATGTTTAACATCCGAAATTAGCCGCAACTGAAACAATGTTTTTTCCTATTTTCGGATGTTCAACATCCAAATTTTAACTTCGGCCAGTCTGTTTTCTACGTATTTCAACATTGGTTTAGTGTTCTTGATCTGTGAGTTCTTTTGTTTGCCTATTTGATATCTCATTAGTAAATATTAGTAAATAGTTCATAGATTTTGATTTTCAACCGTGTACGTCTTTGACAGACAGTATTTCTTGGATTTTTAAGCCATTTCACAGAGTGAAGGTATGTGGGTCGATTTTTTATATTTAGATTGCCTCCTAATTTTTTGTTAGGGTTTATACTCAAGCATTGTATTTATTTCTTGTGAATTTAGTATAGACTGAATTAATTTGTGGCTCCATTGTGATTGAATTAGATTTTTAGAATTTGTGGGTTTTGAGAACTTGAAATTTTGTGGTCACTATAGAACTGTAAATATTTTTTAAATTTGGGGGTTTATACTCTTAATAGCACAAAATAATTGGGTCTATGCTTATTGGGTGTGTTTCTTGCAGATTGTGGTTTTGCTCATGTTTTCTGTTATAATTTGGGGGTTTTGCTCCTGTTTATAAGTAGCATGATAGGTGACCATATCATTGGATTTAATCTGTTTCTTGTATTATAAGTAGCATTGTTTTCTGTTATTGCTTGAAATTGTTGCTTGAAATTAAATTGAATTTTTCCTTTTTTGATGGAGTCATTTGTCTATCTGTAAATCGAATTATTCAGTTTTTTATTGAATTGTTTGGTTTTTTTAATGGTTTGGTTACTGAGCTAACATGAATTCTTTGTTTTTGATGAGATGATTTAGTTGCTTATGAAAATTGGATTCTTGTCTTTACAATGAAATGATTAATTGCTTATCAATGTCAAATTCTGTTGAAATGATTTAGTTACTCATTAAAGTTGAATTCTTTAGCTTTTAGACGATGATGATTATTGGGAATGGGACTACAATGTTTTTATATGTTTATCCATCTAGGGTTTGGTTATTGTTTAGCTGAGTTCCATTGAATTAGACTCAGTGTAGTGTTTCATGTGGTTTTGAATTTGTTACTGATAAAAGAAGTAGATGAGGATTGTGCATTTCTGGTTAATTACGGGGTCTGTGTACTAGTTCTTCAAGTAGAGATATTAAATTGGATTTAAGAACTGGATAGAGGACTGCTTTTTCGCTTTAGCTAATTACGGATGTTGTTTAGTGGTTTTTTAAGAACTCTTTGAATTCTTCTTAGTTACCTAGTTTACTCAAAGAATCAATTCATTTTTTGGCAGCCATGTTCATTGATTGATTTCGATTTTCAAGTATATGATCCTGAGTTGGACTTGCATAGCAGTTTCATTTTAGCATTGTTCTTCTTTCATCAATGGATTGTAGCATTGTTCTTCTTCATCAATAGGGATGTTATTATTATTTTTTTGTTATCTTGTTAAGTTTTACATATGTAACCTTATGATTAACATGGTGACCCTAGTTTTGTTATCTGATGGAGGATATCCAGGAGGCCCTCAGGACCCTAGTTTGTTGCAACTTCATCCACATGCGTCATATTTCATATGGGAAGGCATGTATATGCATATATTCATCTGCCCATTCTATTAATTTGTTATTTTGTAATAAATTGTAGTCAGGTTCAAACATCCTATGAGAAGTACATGTATATATATTGGGACTAATATGTTGTCTATTTGTTGTATTTCAAGAGAAACAAGAAATTAGAATTGATGAAAAGACTTATCAATTAAATGAATGGCATCTAACAGAAGAGCAAGTTCAATTAGTAAACGCGCCTGGGTTGGGTGCGCTATCTATCATTTGGTCAGGCCGAATTGATCATCTTTTGGTCGCAGCCAATGTAGAGAAGTGGCATTCTGAGACCAATACATTCCATTACAATATCCATTGGTGAGATGATACCAACGTTTTTTATGCATATGAGATATTAGGACTAACTGTCGATGGCGAGCCAGTTACTTGTCTTCCTATCAATGACTTGCGACAGTATATATATATATATAAGGTAATTTGGGTATAGTTCCTGATGGCAACATGACAAGCCTGAGGCATACATGGTTGAAGGTAAATTTTAGGGAATTGCCATCTAATGCAACCCTTTTTCAATTTTATAGATATACTAGAGCATATATGCTCTTCCTCGTCAGTATCACCATATTCGCTGAAGCATCAGTTTCAACAACGCCAACAAGGTACTTCTAGTTTTTTGAAGATATTGAGGGAGCCAGCAGATATGCTTGGGATGTTGCTATCCTTGCATTCCTCTATCGCTCACTTGGAAGAACACTTTCAAGCGAAGACATTTTAGTGGTTCAGCCACTCTCATGTAAGTCACCTTTTTTTTTTGTATTTGACATAAGCGTATCAGTTTAGACTGTTTTCTTAAAATATTTAATATTATCATACGTTAATTTATTACAGTGCTGGTCATATAAGCATATTATGCATATGAGGCCCATATCGCATAGTATCTCTCCAAATATGCCTAGGGCCAAAAGATGGGAGCCATCGAAAAAATATCATGCAATCCACATAACCTAATGCCTCCCATCAGACAAGAATTTCATAACCTCCACCCTAATGAGCTTAGTGCATAATTTGATATTAATTACTTTCAAATGTATTTAAGTATTTGTAATTATTTTTATTGATTGATTGCATATCATATAAGAGGTAATATGGAATCATTATTTCAAGTCTGATGAGGTCATTTCATATGATAGGCAACAGGCATATGAAACTGCAATGTGTATAACAACGCTCATATTTGACAATATTGCCGTGCCGTACATGCCAGATCGAGTACACCGACAATTTGGAACTAAACAGGGCATTCCTAAAAATCCCTTGGTTGTTGGTAAGAGGGTTAGCAGATAAGGTGGACAACAAGATTGACGAACTATGAATGCAGACAAAATCCAACACTGGGAAACTCGTCATGACTGCATAATGTTGCTAACCCACCCTCAGAGGAGTATAATGCCTAGTACAACCTAGTGTCTCATCTTCTAGTACATAATGTTGCTAACTCACCCAAAGACATATTGCAACCTCATAACCAAGACGAAGAAGATGTGGTTCATGCTCATGAACCATAGTATATAATGAGACCTCGAGGTTATGAGGACTAGTTGATATAATTATATTAACCTACAAATTCTTATAGTTTTGTACTTACCTATTAGTTCCATGAAATTGTTTAAACATATTGATTAGGTAATCTTGTTTGTGCAGGTTAGTGCAGTTCAGGCATCTACAATCATATTAGTAGAGGCCCTGAACTGCAATCATGTTAGAAGAGGTACTTACACTTAGACATAAGTGGAATCCTAAAGTGTATAATCGCGTTAACAACGTGTTTGAAACATTGTCTAAGTTTGGGCCTTTGGATATAGATGACATAGAGGCCAGGATGGAAAATTTACAACGTGAATATCATGACATATGTGTACCTGACGAGGCCGAACATGATGGAGTGGGTGAAAGTAGTCGGGTTGTAAAAGACCTAGCTCCATCCACACAACCAACAGTTGATGAACGCAGAAGATATAACACACTAAAGAAACAGTATCAGCTTAAAAGAAGGCGACCAATGTAGTGCTTGACCCTTGTAATTTTGTTCATTTGTTCATTTTGAATGTATTGGAACAGTTAATTTGTTCATTTTGAGCGATGTAATGTATTGGTCATTTTGACCGACCCAATTTGTTCAATGAATTTTGTTAAGTACAATTTGGTTAAGTCTTTCTACTTTCTTACTTGCGAAGTTCAAATGATATTATATGAGGTGTCGATGTTGTAATAATGTTTAAAGATAGAAATAGTAACAATGTTTAACGTACCGAAGTTGTAAAATATGAATTAGTGGCTATTGGTTAAGTCACTACTTTGCATATTGGTTCAAAATTAATAGTCATCCTAGTGATGGTCCTCCCTAGTTCTCACTAAAATTTGCTGCTAAATTAATCTCTCTGCTACTTGCTTGAGTCTAGAGTCGATCATTTAAAAAGGTATGTTTAAGTGACCAGTGAGACCAAACTGAGACCAACTGATACTTCACATGTATTAGTGACCAGTGACATTGAGACCAAAACTTCATAATGAGCATTGAGACCAACTGATCCTTCACATGTATAAATGATCAGTGACATTTTCGAATGTACAACATTCGAAAATGTCAAGTTTTCTGATGTTGGACATCCGAAAATAATTTCGGATGTCCAACATCCGAAATTATAACATTTTCTGATGTTGTACGTCCGAAAATATCATTGCGAACATCCAGGGACTCCCTATGACAGCCCGTCAAGCTTGCATGTAGGAAAGCATGACCCCATTATCACGTTGAACATCCTTTACAATGTCGTTTGCTTAAATTTTTTGTTGGTCAATAAGGCGGCCTTTAATCTTGTTTGTCACCCAATCACTACGAGCTAATGACTGATGGACCCTCCCCATTGGACCACTACATATGTCATCCTTAACCATAGACTTCACTTTAAAGTATGCGGTACTACCAAATCGTAAGCACCGCACTTGCCATGTGCATCCCTCTGCCTTGCAACTTGCCCATACCCCTCCTAATTTACTTTTGTCAAACTTTAGAACAAAATTGTTGTGGATTGCAAAATCAACTAGATGATGTCGGCATTCATTAAAATTTTCAGAAAATTGTCTAACATTCAATTAAACCTCGTTACCAACTCCTCTACATGGACTCTCTAATGGTTCAATATCCTCCATATCACGCTCTGGTACGAGCTCAGGGTTGAGCACCACTTGGATGTTTTGATCTTGCTCAAGTAAAGCGTTACACCGACTGTTCACAAAAGATAGAGTGTAAGATGAAACAATAATTTCTGCACATATAAGATTAAAATAAAGCAATTTACAGATGAAAAAATAAATTGTAGATATACCTATTCCTTGAAGATGGTTTCTCAACAACAAATTCTTGTTGTGGCTCCATTGTAGCGGCAATATATATTACAATTCTCGAAGACTCCCCTCCCAACATTAAAGATACATCTATATCATCACTTACATCAATCAAATTAAGCCTACTAGATAGACTTGTGTTGTGATGCATAATAGCTAATTTGCTTGGATCACACTTGGTTAAATTTCCAAAATGACTTTTTAGTTCCTCCAATGAACTATTCACATTATACTTGGTGACTTTCAATTTTCCTCCTTTATAAATAACATGTCTGTCATCTGCATTCGTCTCAAATGACCCTCTATATCGGAATACCAGTTGCACTCCTCAGTAGTCATCATCAATACTACTGTATATTAAATGAATAGAAAAACTTCTGTTACAAAAAATCAATGCAAAAAAATTACCATAAATTAGGATATTTCTAACGACGTTAGGGTTCATAAAATTTGAGTATTGCATAATAGATTGAAATAGTGTACTACTAAAATTGTAACTAATAAACATTAAACAAAAGAAAACAACAAATACTCACATAAACACAAAAGAAACAACAAATTTTAATACAAACAAACAAATTTAACAATTATTTAGCCAAAACAAAGAATACAATGTATCAATATGATACAAACCACAAATAATTATATAAAACATACAACTTCATCAATATAAAACAAATTTCATTTAATAATAAAAAAATACACAACAAATATTGATAACAAAATATAATATCCTATAAAATAACTGATAATAAACATCAATTAATCAACAGTATAAGGCAAGAGTAAGAACAGTACCAATCGCGTTCAACTAGTGAGTCAATCTCTTCAACTTTGTGGATTACTGTATTAGGGAACAATATTAGGGAACAGTAAAAGGGGTATGATGCGTTTTTCCCAACTTTATAAAAAGGAAATAAATAACTTTCCGCCAATAAGCAGGAAAACTTGGTGCACAAAATTTAGGATGTTCAACATCCTAAAATCCAAAAATTCGGATGTTGTACATCCGAAAATGGGAAAATACACTGTTGGAGCTGCAGCTATTTTCGGATGTTCAACATCCAAAAATTTTAGAAATTCGGATGTTGAACATCGAAAAAGGAGCAAACTTGTCTCTTTTAAAAAAATATAGAAGATAAAAAACAAATATTTTTGTAATAACGAAAACTATTTGGTGTAACTGTAATAACGCAAAATATAACGAATTTCTACATAATTTTCTCTAAATTTTAAGTCCATCTCAAAGATTTTTAGTACTAAAACAACGTCTTTTGATACTATTTGAGGGTGTGCCTCACTTTAATTGTTAGGGCCTTAGCCTTATAGAAACCACACCTTTTTTTTAATTTGAAATTTTGATAACCACCTTAGAAACACTAGATGATTCTTCTTAAAAAAAAATATTGAATTTTTAATATATCTCGCCCTCTAAAATTAGGATGGCTTCCATTCAATCTTGAGACATTATTTTTTTGGGAAAATATCTTCGTACCCCCTATTTTTAGCTTCCATTTTTCAAGAGACCCAAAAATTGAAATTATTTCTTGCGGCATAAAGTCTCTATGTTTTCTATCTTCTTACCCTCTAGACCCCTTTGACCATACATTAATGATCTAAACATTTTATAACATGACTCCATCTATATATCTCTCAAAACCTTGTATCTTTCCCCTCTCTCTCTCTCTCTCTCTCTCTCTCTAAAACTCCATCTCTCACCTCTCATTCTCTCTTTCTCTATGTTTAATCTTTTTAATACAAAACTAACCAGCACTAAACCTTCCTTCCAATTCAATCCAGTCTCTCTCTCCTGACCGACTATTTTTTTTTCTCTCTTTCTCTGCAACATCCATAAGCCAACGTTGAGGTGGATGGCGCCTGAAATTTTTAAAAGGAGGGAACAGGTCACAACGTCTCATATATGGTCTCATGGAGATGGCCATAGGGAATGTGTTAGAATTACAGAAAAAAATCAGTGGAATTTCAGATTCTGGCTTTGATTTTTTATAAGTGTTTCAGGCGAGCGCCATCACAAAGGTTGGTCGACGGCTTCTCAATTGCTTCACCACACCTTTTTGGCTTTACATCCTCCAACCAAACCCTTTTTTCGCCAAGGATTGTCTTCAGCAAATCATCAAATTTTGATTTTTCGAACGACCTTAAGCATGATTCTATCATTCTCAACTCAAATCAGGGGATTAAAACCTTCTCAATTTGCTGAGGCCTTGACGAAAAGCAGTGGACTGAAACCCTGACAAGTTGATGTGCCTTTGACGAACATGAGAGAAATAAAATCCTAACAAGTTGCAGTGACTTTGATGAAGAACAAACAATTGACACCCTAAAAAGTCACAGAGCTTCAGAACCAAAGCGGAGGATCAAAACCCTAACAAGTTTCAGAGGTTTCAACCACGAGAGGTGGGAAAGCAACGACTGGATAACAATGAGGTCGTCAATGACAGGAGAACTTCAAACGCTTCATTTTCTTTCTCTGAATTCTCACCACAAAACCCAAATAAAAGCATGTAGTTTTCAGAGAGAGAGAGAGAGAGAGGAGAGGAGAGAGATACAGAGTTTTGAGAGAGATAGAGATGGAGTGATTTTACAAAATGTTTAGGTCAATAATGTATAGTCAAATAGGTCTAGGGGATAGGAAAATAGAAAAGATAGAGACTTTATGCCATAAGAAATAGCTTAAATCCTTGGGTCTTTTGAGAAATGGAAGCCAAAAATAAGGGATACAGAGATATTTTCCCTATTTTTCCAGCTTAGAAGGTGTAATTAAGATTTTTTTTTTTTTTTGTGGTTAATCTATATGTTAAAGAAGTTATATCCCCAAAATCTGGGAACCTAAAATTATTTCTAGGTTGGATTTTACTTGAGGGAGTAAATGGACAACATCCAAATGGGATTCAATACGTCATTGGACCTATTCCTTTCGAGAATTGCACGTCAGAAACTTAAAACTATACTCTATGAAACCCATTATATCACTTCTACAATATGTTGGATTATTTAAATCGTCACACAAAAGTGTTATAGATGAGGAAGACAATCTCTGCAATTTTTCTTCATTTTTTTTTTTTCAAAAGCTAGATTCAATCACCAATTTTGGCCAATCTAGTTTGCTCAATACGACATACCATCATTGCTACAGTGGAGCCACTGGGGTGGTAATGGGCCGCGTAGCCTGGTCAACCCGATCCTAAAATACTAGGGCCTAGGCAACAACATGTAACCTAAGGGCACCTGGGCCAAGCCAAGACAGGTCCGGTGCGGCCCAGCCCTTGTTTCTTCATCTTTTTTGCATTGTTTTCTTTGAATTGAAATGATAGTTCCCGTTCGAGAAGGAATAGGATCCAAGGACTAGGATAGCTTGCCCGCATTCTAAATGTGTGTAACTGTGTATCATTTCTACAGAGTCGCCCCCTTTTACTTTACTTTATCTGATCTTAGCTGTACGAAATACTTACCAAGAATATTTTCGGTTTGATGTCAATGTTGCATATCTACCAACAATGTGAGGACAAGGCCATATCGCAAATGATTATGCTTCACCCTTTTCTTGCCACTTGGTTTTAAGAAGACGTACAGTAAATTCAAGATAAATTTCACCATATATCCCATGTAAATACCCTAATTACGAAAATATTTTTTATTTTTTTATATTATGTGCATGTCCACTTTACCTTTTTGATTTTTTCAATTTTACCCTTGGAGTTTGAAAATCCAAAGTCTCGGATGACTTCAAATTTTTTTAAAAAATATTTCAAGGAAAACAAGATGACTATGGATATTGAAAAACCAAAGCCATCAACTGCCGAGATGATGTCAATTTTTTAATCTCTAAGGCTAAGATGAAACTATAATAGAAAATCCAATGACAAAAGGGGTACGTACCTAATATACAAAAATTAGGGAAGATTTTGTAATTATAGTAATAAGGGCACGGTTTCTATGAGTCAATGTAGAAATGAGTCGACTCTTAAAAATCTATTTTTGACCCAATTTTTTGAGGACATGTAATCTTCAACATGGAGATTATAAATATAAATAAATAAATAAATTTTAAGAAATAAAAATAATGATTTTACAAAGAAACATTGGATCGTTAGTTTCAACTGTTTTTAGATGAGCCACCTATTTGCATCCATCTTTAAAATGGATGCCAGATTGGATATTGTAGAAATGCGATCTATGCCGAATAAAACAATTTTCCTAGTAATAATACGGGGGATAAGTCATTTGTCTAAATTTGAACCTCACTAACTCATATTTTTACCTTTTTAATTGGTTATTCAAAATGCCACTTATTAATCGCATTATATTTGCAACATTTCTTGTTCTTTTTAGTTGTGATCCATGTTTCAAAACCCTTATCGTTCCGTGGATATTCCACCCCATACATCCATGTCTAATTGCAAGTCATTGATTTGGGCCGTTTTAAATTGGAGATCTTAAAAATATTAAAATAAACAAATAAAAAATAGAAAATAAGGATTTATAGGGGGAGATTTAGTGAGGATCTAAAAAAATACTAGAAAAAGGGGCTTTTGCAAAAATATTGTGCCAGGCCATTACCTTTTTAAAACCAACTTGGTCCATATCGGCCATTCCCAATCCAGATTGCTAGGTTTTAAAACACTACTTATGATGCAAAAGTCGGCAACGTAGGCTGGCTAGCCCTAGTCACTTAGATCGAAAAGGTTCCTAGGATGATTAACCTAAAATGGGCCGTACATGAACAATATAAAAAATTTATATCTATACTAAATTATTAAGTCACAATTAAAGAGTAGACAGTCATAACAATTAATACAAATACTGTCACCCCAGAAGACATATGAAATTATGATATAAAAAAAGAGGAGTGAGCACTGTGTTAGTAATATCTTTTCTTTATCCTGGATATTAAGGAGGCTTCAACTAAAAATAGGATAGAGGACTTGCACGCACATATTTTTAGAGTGAAGCAAAACATTCCTCAAAATCTTAGGAGGTAGAAACTAGAGAATAGGAAACTCAATATTCTATATTTAAAACTTCACATTTTAGTTATGGGATTGTATATTATAGTACTTTTTATTTTTTTATACAAAGAGGTCACAACGAGTTTTAGCTATTAAATGTGAAATCGAATAGATGAAATCGTGCCACAATATTCGAGAATTTTTGTTTTAGACTTTGTATCTAAACAATGATACACCCTTAACCACCTAATTTCAAATCTAATAGTCGATGATGATTCAAAAGTAAACTATCCCATTGTGTATATTTTCTTTAGTTATTTAGGGATGCATAAAAAAATTTTCAAGATTTTAGGAGACAGAAACTAAAAAATAGGAAGCCGAAAATTCCTTATGTGTGCTTGACAGAGTTTGTGCACACATATTTGAGTAACCATATGTAAATTGTACATTATCTATTTTCCTATTCATAATTTAAATATTATAAATATAATCTAAAAAGTGAATAAACAAAGGGTGGGGTTTGTATAGAGCCGAGGCTCTATTTGGGACCGAATGTGACAGTTTCACATTATTATTGTTATCATGGTTGTTTACTATCCAAGTATCAACAATGTCTAGGGTGCGGTTTGCATAGAGCCTATGGTCTAAACAATCAAATTAGAGCCTACCTTCAATAGTGTCGAGAAATATGGTTTTAATATTGAAAATTTTTGTGATAGCCTTAGAATATATTTTTATTTTATTTTATAAAGTAGATTGACCGATCTATGAAAACTTGAAAATCTTGAAAATTGACGGTCCAAAAATGTATTACAAAATACACTATTTTCAAAACTTGAAATCCATTTTTTTCTCATGTCCATGCATACTGATGTCGAGATGATCAATTTGAAAATATTTGGGTAGGCTCTAATTTGATTGTTTAGAGCCTCGGCTCCCTATAAACTTTTCCCATCGCCCCACGTTTGAAACTGGGCCGGTGCAACGGCTACATCTCATAATTTAAAAAGAACATCTTCAACGGCTCTATGTATAAGAACCCGATCTTTTTGGCCTGGCGATCAAGCATCTCTCTTTCTCCTGGCAAATAAGCATCTCTCTCTCGCTGCACGACCACAGAAAATATCCAGGTAAAATGCTTCATCTCCGGATTGGTTCATCTTCTTCCCTTTCTTTTCATCTGTTTTTTTTCGAACTCTTTACTTTTCCATTTTACATTTGTTTCAATAACTTCTTCAAGAGTATGAATTGCTTTTTTTTCCATCCTTCATTTCAGCATGAAATTCTAATACTTGAAATTGAAATTTGAACCTATTTTCTTGGATTAGAAAAACAGACCCTGCTCCAACAAGAAAATATTGAAATCAAGAAATTCAATCGAGCATCTCTCTCTCTGCACGCCACATAACACTCTCTAGGTAAAATGTTTGAACTCTGGATTGTTGGTTCATCTTCTTAATTTTTTTTTTATCTGTTATTTTTTCTTTCTAACTCTTTACTTTTCCATTTTTCATTTGTTCCAACATCTTATTTTAAGAGTATGAATAGCTTTTTTGAAGTTCAAATACTTGGCATTGAAATTTGAGCCTGTTTTGTTGGATTTTGGAATAACAGACCCTGCTACAAAAAGAAAATAAAGGCGACAAAATGAATGATTTGATGACCAAATCGTTCACTAGCTATGTGGACCTCAAGAAAGAGGCCCTCAAAGACCTGGAAGCCGGTCCTGATCTTGAAATGGAAGCTCAATTCAGCAGCACAGATCAAAACCTAATCCCCTTCTTCAAAGAAGTTGGAGCCATCAAGGATGAGATGGAGGCCATCGAGCTTCTCCTGGAGAAGTTGAAGGAATCCAACGAAGAAACAAAGAGAATCCACAAACCAGAAGCCCTCAAATCTCTCAGAAATAGGATCAACAGCGATGTTGTCAATATTCTAAAGAAGGCAAAAACCATCAAAATCATGCTCGAAGAGCTGGATAGGCAGAACTTGGCAAACAGGAGACTCTCAGGATTCAAAGAGGGTACCCCACTTGACAGGACAAGGAGCTCAGTGACAAATGGCCTAAGAAAGAAACTGAAAGAGTTGATGATGGATTTTCAGGCTCTCAGGCAAAAGATAATGGTAGAGTACAAAGAGACAGTAGAGAGAAGATATTTTACTGTAACAGGGGACTATGCGAGCGAAGAGATGATAGAGAATATCATATCGAGTGGACAGAGTGAGAGCTTCTTGCAAAAAGCCATTGCAGAACAGGGGAGAGGTAAGATATTAGAGACCGTAAATGAGATACAGGACAGGCATGATGCCGCGAAGGAGATAGAGAGGAGCTTGCTGGAGCTTCATCAGGTGTTTCTGGACATGGCTGTTATGGTGGAGGCTCAGGGTGAGAAGATGGACGACATCGAGCACCATGTTATGAATGCGGCGACCTATGTCAAGGATGGCACCAAGAACCTCAAGGCTGCAAAGGAATACCAGAGGAGCAGTAGGAGGTGGATGTGTTTTGGGTTGACTCTGCTCCTTGCTCTCATCTTCTTTGTTATTGTTCCTATCATCACCAGCTTGAGCAACTCCTAGAGTTATTTATTTTATTTTTCTTTATTTATTTATTTTTGGGGTGGGGGATAGTTATGTGTGTGAATCTCGTTTGGAGTAAGACTTGGTTTGTAATTTGCTGTAAACTGGGTTTAAGTGGGGATCATGGATTTCATAGGGATTGGAGTTCTGCTCAAGCTCCAGCTTTATGAGGAGATATAAGGCTTTCCTTTTCAACTCCCAGCTTTATGAGGAGATATAAGGGTTTCCTTTTCAGGTGTTATTTCTACTTCATGGTGGTGGTTGAATTTTGTTGCAGATCACTAGCAATGGTTTGATTTCATAATGAAATTATTTGTAATTCTGCTCAAGCTCCAGCTTTATGAGGAGATATAAGGCTTTCCTTTTCAACTCCCAGCTTTATGTAGGAGATATAAGGGTTTCCTTTTCAGGTGTTATTTCTACTTCATGGTGGTGGTTGAATTTTGTTGCAGATCACTAGCAATGGTTTGATTTCATAATGAAATTATTTGTAAGTTTTATCCTTGTTCATTGAATTTGGAGTACAATTCATTTTCTCGATAATGTAGAAGCACTTTTTTTAGGCCCCTAAATTTTTGAGATGGAACGTCTTCTGCTCAAGGATCAATCACACACTGTGTATGCTAGATAAAAAAAATAGATTTCAAGTCCTAGAAATAGGGCATCTTGTTATGCATTATATGAATCGTCCATTTTCAAAATTTTGAAATGTTCATAGATCTGCTAGATCTATGCTGTTTTTGAAACTTTTCTATGCTGTTTTTGAAACTTTTCTATGCTGTTTTTGGAACTTTAATTTTCATAATTAAAGATGAATATAGAATTTAGACTATCACACGTATTTTCATCATGGAAACAACATCTTTCAGCATCATTTTGAAGCATGCATTATTATTTAGTCAACCTTATACAAACCTCACCTTTTAAAAAAAAGCTTTCCACACCATGTCCCGTTCTAATTGCCCAATGAAATAATTTATAGGTCATAAGAACATGATAGAAAAACAACTTAACTAGAGTGAATGAGAGAATTCAGTACTTTCTTCAACATATTGGCAATAAGTTTACTAATTATTTTATAAAGGATATTACATAGACCAATAGGATATAAGTGTTTCGGAAGAGAACTGAGCCGATTTGATGGTCACGACCTCAATCTCCTTGAGAAATTTCCTTTTTTTAAAAGAAGTATGATATGGCCAAAAAAAAAAAACAAGTCCTTTGAATAATGTCCCAACCCAATATGAAAAACTCAACGTTGAAACCATTTTTGCGAGAAGCATTCTCCTTTTCATATCCCATATGGTTTCTTTTAAACTCCTCGAAAGTGACATTTTTTATGAGTAGATCTACTTGGCCCATTGCAAGCCTCTCATGGGGTAGGAAACCATCAACTGGGCGGATGAATAGTTCTTGAGAATCGGGGCCACGAGATCCCCATAAAAATTCAGCTTATCATCCTCCACAGTTACATTAACATGTTCCCGAACTCAGTTTTTCCTATTTATTTTATTAAATGTTTCTATATATATCTATTCTGCATTATCAAGCAACAGTTCAAAGATAGATAGATATCGCAAGAATAAGAAAGGACTCTATGGTGTGAAAAAAAGTAAGAAAGATATCATAGAGTTTAGGGCAAATCTTACAATCCACTTCCTAAATAATAATAAAAAATATCCGCATATGGTTCCAGAAGAGATAGAAAGAAGCGGAATCTT
This sequence comes from Amborella trichopoda, assembly GCF_000471905.2. The sequence goes on along the minus strand of NW_006497610.1, from coordinate 1,569,417 downwards.
ATGCATGCACAAATTTTAAGAGGACCTACATTTTCTAATTTGGTAAGATAAATATGAAAGAGAAGATTGAAAATAAAGCCATATGACCCAAGAAATTACAGCGAGAAGGGAGTTTCAAAGAAAAGTTGTGGAATGAAAGAAAATATAGGATGGTATTAAAGAGAAGATAAATTAATAATAATAGGGTATTTTAAAGTGTTGTGTTCTAAATTTTTAATACAAACTTAAGGGCCCTAAAACGTATGCTCTACAGAGCTATTAGCTAAAGCTAATGGTACTAATAGCTTAGGTGATGGCATATAGCCATTTTCCATAAATTTTTATTTAGATTTAAATTGTAATATTTGATTATTTATTGACAAAATTAAAGTTGGAAATGCTTTTTATGTGACCAACCACATATAAATGATATGTTACCCTATTTCGTAGCCATTCGATCAGAATTGATGGCTAGGATTGCTTCTGTCACAATGCCATAACAAAATATTGTTAGATTTTTAACTTGTTTTCGATAAAACTTTTTTGACTTTTTTGGCTGAAATTTGGGACATCCCATGTACTTCATTAGGAGCACCTAGCAAAAATTTATATATATATATATATATATATGAAAATAATTAAATTCCCTCCAAAAGTTTTACAAGTATTCTAGTAATTTTCATCACAATAAATATTTTTTATTAGTATTTTATCACTAGTGCCTCTCTCATATATATGCATGCCCCAAGTTTTGTTGCAAAATGATTTATAGAATAAAAATAAAAAATAAAATAATTTGAGTCATCATATTAAGGTTTGATGCTCAAGAGCCAGCTTGTGACATTATGACTCAAGTCATCTCAACTATTTACTCAAATCCGACGGTTGAGATCAAGGTCACATATATAACATATGTGGCTGGGGTCACATGAAAAGCTTTCACACTAAAATTTTTATATTTTAACATTTCTTAGTTTCCTATTTTTTAATTTAAATGTCTGGTTTTAAGGATATTGTATGCCTTTAAAATTTATTATTCTCAATTTTCTGAGTTTCAATACCATAATTATTTATTACAACTTTTAAGTCATAAAATAATTAATATTGTAATTAAATCAAAATAATCCATATTTTCAAAATTTTAAGAATTTTAAATTTTGTTGTATGAAATATTTGTTGTTAATATTCTACCTTAAATTTTATTAGAAGATAATTAATATAAAAAATTTAAAAGTAAAACAGTGCTAGACATTAAGACATTAGACATGACATTATGACTGAAGACATCCATATATTTAGACTACTTGTTTAGGAATCACAGTCACATATGTTTTATAAGTAAGCAGCCCCACATGTAAAGGTTTCTTCATATTTAATGGAAGTATTGGGTGGATTATTAAAAAATTGTCTGGCTGCAGAATCTCCTCCCATTGACCAGCTATGAATATTTTTTGAAGTTTCAAAATTTGAAAGCATGCTTTGCATACAAATGACATTTCAGTTTGCTAAATTTTTTTTAGATATTGGCATATTGTCATGAAATTATGCCCTTTTCTTTCTTTCATTTTTTCTTTCTTGTGGTTCTTCAATGTCATGACATATTAATGACATTCAGGTAGTTATATTTTAAGGCTTGTGGCACTTACATGCATTTGCAATGGCTCTCATGAATATGTAGTGAATCCTACATCTAACCTGGTAATATATATTAGTTTCGAGATGAAAATAGTTCATCATATAGTAAAAAAAAATTGAATCAATTAAATTACGGGATTGGAGGAGACTAATTGGAATCGATAAGTGTAAAATTCAGTTTGTATTAAATTAGGGGATCGGAGGAGACTAAATAGGTAATTGGATAGCATTATGCATATATCCATATCATTATAAATTACATTTACTTAAAAAATATATATATAATTATTAGTTGCGTGTATCTATGTCGTTTATAAATTGGAAAAAGTTTATATAAGGTTGCAACCTTAAAATGTAAAAATAAAAATGCACTTCAAAAATTCATTGAAATATATTGTTTTAATGTTGAAAAACAATCTAATTGATCGACTTCAAGAAGTATGAATATGGTATATATATATATATATATATTGAGTCCCAAAAATAGTACGTCTTACAATACTTTGTCTAGACCGTCCATTTTCAAGATTTTTATATATTTATAGATCTATTTAGCTTTAACCATTTTTTAAGTTTAATTTTTTATAATTAGATATGAAAATAGATTTTCAGATAACCTTAATAATTTTTTAAACCAAAATTAGAGAAAAAATTTGGAGGTGCACTTTAATTGGATTGTTTAAGGTTGCAACTTTAAAGAAACCACACTCGTATAAATTACATCTACATACCAAAAATATATAGTTATTACTTCACTGCTCATTAAAATTACCGTTATAATTATTACCTCTCTTAGTGCTCATTAAAACTTATTTATGGCAAAATAAATTCCTAAGGTTAAAGAACCGAACATGCTCACAGAAAGTAGCCTATTCATCGAATCAAATGGCTAATAGTGATTGTGCTTCTCAACCCCTGTTTTCCTTGTTCGGAAAAACAGAGGTACAAATCAGTTTCTCCATTAATAAAATAGAGTAGCTTCATTACATAAGCCTAAAATTCAATTTTTCAGCATGTAGACTAACTACAATGTGCAATTGGAGAGTCCATTATGATCTAAACTAACTACAATATGCAATTAGAAAACTAAATATAATGGAAAGACTGAATGAATGACATGATTACAGTTTTTATAGATTAGTATGCTTTTATTTTATGCTTTGCATCGACGTTTTTTTTTTTGTTTTTTATTTTTTATTTTTTATTTTTTTTTTGTAAATTACAACCATTTTATATGCTAGAATACTATTAAGAACCATGCTTTACATCCAGTTACAACCCTGCTTTGATCCATTATAATTTTAGTAAAATGATTTAAATTATTAGTTCATTGTAAACTTGGTAAAATGAATGATTCAAGTTACTATTTAGGGAGATTTGCATAAAAGCATACTTTATTATAGATATTTATAACTATCGTCTTATGTGGTTTAAGTCCTACTTTTCGAGAGCACATGTAGTTTAAATTTATTTTTTCCATTTATTGGATTCTCAAATTTTGCATAATATTTAATATTATATATTATATATGGCAAAAGTTTATATAAGGTTGCAAACTTAAAATGTAGAATTACATATGCGCTTCAAAAATCCATCATAACAGGTTATTTTAATGTTGAAAACCCCTCTAATTGATCATCTTGACATCTAGATTAATGAATATGAAAAAAAAAAAAGATTCAGTTGCATAAATAATGTGTTGTAAGTCATTTTTAATCTTTTCATATGTTTATAGATGTACTTGACTTTAACTATTTTTGAAGTTTAAAATTTTATAATTAGATATGAAAATAGATTTTTTCAGATAATCCTAAGAATATTTTACTCCAAAATTATATGTTATGATAAAATTTGGAGGTGTGTTTGCATTGGATTGTTTAAGGTTGCAATCTTATAAAACTCACACCCATTATATATTGATAAGAACTGCCAATAGTTTCACTATGTAATATAATGTTATATATTTCTTATAGAAAAAGTTTATATAAGGTTGCAACTTTAAAATGTAGAATTGCATATGCCCCTCAAAAATCCATCAAAAAAGGTTGTTTTAATGTTGAAAAAACCTCTAATTGATCATCTCAACATCGAGATGTATTAATATAAAAAAAAAAAAGATTTTGAGTTCAA
>NW_006497610.1:1539664-1565653 GCF_000471905.2 Amborella trichopoda | reverse complement strand
TTGAAACCATCAGTGAGAAAATTATGGAAATACAGATTTGAAAGAGATTGCCATCCTCCAAGAACCATCACTAGAAAAGTTTGTTGGGCTCAAAGATAGGATAAATGTACTTTTAATTCGGGAAAATTTATAGGTCATTTTAATATTTTTAGTTTCATTAGAATTTAAAACTTTTATATCTTAAATTTTTGTTTTAATTTCTTCTAATCCAAACAAATTATTCTATAAATGCAGATTTGAAACCAGTAGAAAGTATTATCCAAATATAAAGTTGAAAGCAATAGTAGAAAAGTATTGTATAAAATACATATTTGAAATCATCTGCATCAATCAAAAGTGTTATTCAAATACTTATTTAAATCTATTGGGTTTTCCTTCAAATGGGTGGCCACCTATTTCGGATCCTTCAAAGCGTTGCCGCCTATTTCGGATTACGAAATAAATCCAATGAGCTTATTTCATATTACAAAATATCATATTCATCAGAAAATTTCTTTTTTGCTTTGGAGAAAAAATATTATTTGATTTTTTAATTTGTATATCTTGTTATTTTTTTTAATTTCTTTGAACTTTTTTTAATTATATAGGTTTCTTAAATGTTATACTTTTTATCTCCCACATCTCACCTACCTCTCACCTTCTTAATTAATCCTTAGGTTTAATTGAATCACATTAATGATTTTGAGTTCTAATTGGATCACATTAATTTTGTACATCTTGGTATTGGAGAAAAAAAAAAGATTTAATGATTTTGGGCTCTAATTTGATCACATTAATGTTTTATTATAAGGAGATTATAATTAACTAATCAAGCCTTTGTTTGTGTATAAGTGCTACTTTCTTATTTTAATGTGATTTGACTGTTTATTATTCACCTTTGATACAATAATAAAGACTCTTATTGTGTAGAAGTGCTATGCCTTATTTTATTTTGACATAAAACTCAACGATCGGAAAACTCAGCTGGTAGTGAAAACTAGGTCAATTTTTTCTTATATCTCTTTTTTTTATTTTTTTTATTTTAAAAAGAATATTGCCATTTATGTATTCATATAGTTCAATTTGAGATAGTGATAAGATTTTCTTCACTTATTTTTATTCGTGTTTTCTTCGTTGATAGATGATGAAACTGGTTTTAGATTTTAGGGTTAAGAGAACGGTTAAGTTTATAGTTAAAAATTAGTAAAAGGTTTTAAGTGGACCTACTTAGCCGTATTTTGGGATAAGATATGTAAATTTCTAGAAACCAAGTTAAAGAAACTTTGATCCCTATCATCTCGTTAGGATACCTGACTTTCAGGTTTCAAATCTCATCAGCGGAAAATTTTATTACTTTTATTTGTGTTTATAATGTGTGTTTACAATATACTTCGTGTTTAAAATACTCTTATTAATGTGTGTTTATAATATGTTTTGTGTTTAAAATACTCTTATTCAATCCAATCCCGATGCATTTTTATCTTGAAACATGATTTTCCTAATTTGTAACAGTCGCTTGTTTTAATATACATTATTTTTTCTCATATATAATTTGCCTTTAGTTGTGTTTAGGATATGGTTTGTACAAGGTTGAGGCCTAAATAAATTAAGGTTATCCCTGAATAGTGTCGAAATATAATTTTTCACTAGCAAAAATCATTATAATAGCTTAAAATTTTATTTTTATATCAAATATAAAATTTAAAGCTTCAAATATTGAAAAAAGTGTAGATCGAGCATATCTATAAACACTTGAAAATATTAAAAATTAACGGCACAAATAATACATTACAAGATGCACTATTTTTCATACTTGAAATCCTTTTTTTTTTTTCACATCTATACTCTCGTGCTTAAGATGATCGATTTGATGGTTTATCGACATCAAAACAACCTTTCTAGTGAATTTTTTAGGTGTACCTTAATTTGATTGCTTCGGTCCTCAACTCTATACAAATTTTTTCCTTGTATTTAAAATGTGCGTATTTAAAGTATGTGAAAATTGCGCAGCACGTATTGGAGTATATATTCTAGCGACTACTCTTAAGAATAAGGGGGACAAAACGGCAAACTCTTTGTCTTTGTTTAATATTAACCATTTACTTCTGTTCAAAAATCACGAGTACAAAGGGGAAAGAACAAAGTAGCAACGCATTAAAGGAGACAGGTAACCACTATATTCTTGCCTCACTTTTGTATAGAAATTTTATACGGTAGAGGAAGCATAAAAGCTTGCCCTTAGTTCCACTCAGTCGAGTTCAGGCCGAGGCGAGTTACTCAGATATAACAATACTCATATATTACCTATATTCATATATTACCTATGAGGGGTGTACACTTGTTTTGGGTGAAACTCACATCACCCTAAGGGCTAATTTGAGTAACCCATATGAGTGTCACAAAATACTGAATTCAATTGTCCAAAAAAATTAGACAGTTTTTGTTCAATTTTAGAATATTATTGGTCTTTAGGAAGAGGTTACGTTCCAAAGTGTAAAAACCAGTGATTAAAAGATGTTGGGTCAGCACAGAATCGTCAGGTCCGATCCAAGAATCAGTCATCCCGTGTCGATTTTGTCAATTTACAGGTCTAAAAGAGCCAGAAATTTCATACAACAGTAAAAACCTTATTCACCAATTCGGACCGATTTTTGACCAATTCATTATTTTTGTACTTATTTTTTTGTCAATTCACTATTTTTTTCATATGGTAAAACAACGATCGAGACAGCTGATTCTCCCATCAAAGCTGGTTTTTATGACCCCAATCCCAATCACCGATGTGTTTTTTAAATCCTGGTAACGACCTAAAAGCAAACAACATTGGGCTTTCACATTGGAGTGACCAGATAAAATAACCAGCGGGAGCACAAAGCATCACATGTCGTTTTATTTGCGTGAAAGACAGCAATCACAATCTTTGGATTCTAGGCACCAAAAAGACACAAGTAGGATTGCGTAGACTATGATGAGGGTAAAGACAAACGCTACAACAAACGCAGAAAGGCGGTTCGAATCCCTAGCTTACGTGGATGCTTTAGGGACTCAACGTGTTGTCCCCTCTCTTTATTTTATTTTATTTTTCTTTTTTTGTGTTAATATTAGTTCGATTGAAATTAAAAAAGAACATAGAGTATCCAAGGTCATTTAAGTTCAACATTTATCCAAGGATATCATAACTTATTTTGACCATGGATGTGCTCCACCGCCATTGTTTCGCAAACTCGATCGGTTTAATTGGTTAGTCAAAACTGAACCGTTAGTTAATTTAGTTTAATTTGTTTTAATAGTCCAACTAGTTATTTAAAATAAAAATAAAAAATATATTCAATTCTAAAAATATTAAAGATTTATTTATAATGTGTTTTTTAATGTTTTTATTATTTTTCTAAATAATAGAAAGTGTTTTGGCTATAAATATTTATTTTTATATATATTTTAAAAAAAAATAAAAAAATACCTCTCGATACAAGTCAATTTTTTAAAATCTATTTTTTTACTACTTTTCAACTTCATTTGGATGTGTTGTTTAATCATGCTTAAATATACTGCCCATTTTTTTTTATATTTTTTATTTTTAATACTTTTTTTATCAGCCGGGACCTATTCGATTAAGCCGATTGAACCGGCTGGTTTAGCTATTACTCGAACCCAAACATTAGCTGGTTTTGAGGCCGGTTAGATTTTTCAAACACTAGTTCCATCAAGTAGATTAATGGTCAACAAAAACTTATCAAACTTACTTACAATTTAAATTGTTGGATTTTATTTGTTGTCTAAATTTTTTTATTTTAAGATTATTTTTGCCATAAATACATGAAAATGTGGCGTTCTTCATCTAAGTGATATCATTGATCGCATTAAACACTTCTATCCTTTTGGTCCACCAAATCACATTTGAACTGTTCAGTTTTCATGGTCCCTGAGGATGGTGATTCCTTATTAAGAATATTCGAGGCTCTGCTTTATTAGTGGTGAGTTTACCTACCATCAAACTTCACTTTTATTGCGACAAATTAGAGAGAGGGGTCCATCTGATGTAACCGTGCCCTACGAAATGTTAGTGGGCTGTAAAACGAGTTGCAATTGACTCGGGCCGGGCCCAACCCGATTAGGTTTGTGTTAGATCAATAGCCAGTCAGGACAAGCCAATTTGACCAATACTTGACCTGCCGATTTGTTTCCATGTCGAGATATAAAAGAACTAACATATCATATTTACGTAATTATACATACCTTATGGATGTAGTTTCGATAAGGCTTGGGCATTAAAAAGTAAAACCTCATCTCAAAATCTCGTTTGGAAAACACTTCAAGGCATGAAAAATCTTTAACATGGCTCTAAAATCTATTTCCACCATAGATTATAAATTTTTTAGCTCAAAAAATAGTATAGATATTGTGGATTTGTAAACACTTGAAAATAGACGTTCTAGATTAAGTATTTTAATATACGGTCTTTTCAAGACTTGAAGTCCTTTTTTTTTTTTCATATCCATAGTAATCAAAGTTGATATGATTAATTTGAAGGTTTTCTTATACCGGAGCTATAATTTTCGACGAGCTTTGAGCTGGGGCGCTACGTTTTTCCATACAGCCTTGGCCTTATTTTAACCTTTTCTATGAATATATATGGGTTCACGGTTGATCTACCACTATACTAACCCAAACCTGGCCCGATTTGATCCCAAATAGACTTGAATGACTCAAGTCGAGTTTAGATCAGAGACTCAAGCCCACCAAGTAGACCCAAATTGTTACCACATTCACAATATATTTGTTTAGCATAAGGTATGGCTTCATAAGCCAAACCTTCTAAACTTTTTGGCTCCTGAGAAAAAAACCTTCCATTTTTTTCCCCATTTTTTAATATGGTGGTTCCAAAAGGCTAAGCCCCCCTTCTATGCCTCCCATGCAGCCTAAAAAATTTGGAAGCCAAACCGTCCGTCAAACAAACACACCCGTATGAATGGACAAAATTTTCTAGGCCACCCCTCGATAACCCGTTGTGCCTACCTCTTGCCACAAAAGCTAGAGGATAGCGCTTGTATTCCCCACTTAATTACCTTAAAAAAAAAAAAGTGCTATTTTTCTCATAGAAAAAGTTTATATTCAGTCGATGCTCAAAACAATCAAATTAGAGCTCATATCAAAAACTTCATTGGAAGAGGTTGTTTTGATGCCCAAATGTCCTCAAATTTATTATATCGACCTCAATATGCATAGACATGAAAAAAAAAAATATTTTAAGTTTTGGAAATAGTACATCTTGTAAACCATTTTTTGACCATCAATTTTCAAGATTTTTTAGTTTTCGTAGATCTACGTGATCTGTACTATTTTAAAACCTTTAAATTTTATAATTAAAGATGAAAATATATCTTAAGGCTATCACAAATATTTCCAATATTTAAACCTTTCTTGACACTATTTGAATGTGCACTTTTGATTGTTTAGAGTCGCGCTCGACACCCATGTTGGAAAAATCAGGCAATCTAATCAGTAACTGCTTGGTTAGATCGGAACTGGTCGGTTACAGTTTTGGGTGGTTTTGATGATCGACAGGTATTTTAACAAAAAAAATCACAAAAATGTATATAAAATCCCAAAAATAAGGAATTTAGTCTGTAATATATTTTATTTTATTTTTTATATTTTGGTAAAGATTAAAATTTGTTTTTTTTATTAATACTCACTTTTATATTTTTCTATTGTTTCAAAAAAAATTAAAAATACCTCTAAGTATAAATCAAAATCCAATGTTTTCATTAATTTTCAACTTCACTTGAATGTATTTTGTTTTAATCATTATTGATATTTTAATAAAAAAAAATTTATCTTTTTTATTTTTGCAAGAATTTTTTGACTGCTTGGAACTTACCCGATTAAAACGATTGAATCAACCAGTTTACCGGTTGAACCGCTTCCGGCGGCCCATGTCCTGATCGATTTTGCACAAACCCCACCCTTTCCTCATTTGCAGATCATCAAAAGAATTTGTACAAGTTCCGTAACCACAAATCCCACCCTTTCCTCATTTGCGGATCATCAAAAGAATTTGTACAAGTTCCGTAACCATGTGTCTTGAAACAATGAATTTAAGGCATCAAAACCTGCTCAAAATGTTTTCTAAATATTTCCCAAAATGTAAACCTCTTCGTCTTGTTTTCTTGTTTAATTAATGAAAAAATGAACGAATATCGAGGAAGTGTGTCACTTTTCCCTCGTCTATGCTCCACAAAACAAGATCCCCAGTGGACCCACTCCTCATGAAACATTCCACTAGACCGTTGGACCTCTCAAATTGCCAAAGCTAACCTTGCAACGCTGAATGACCAAACTACCCATCATATTTTTGTTAATCTCAAATTGTGCTTGGCTTTCAAATTTCACATTGAGAATCCTCTACACTTGAAATCGCCCAAATGACCCCATTTTCACCTATTTTATTATTTATTATTTTTTAAATTTAAAATGTTTTTTTTAGGGGATAATTGATTCTCACACCTGATAATCAACCTGGTTTGCAAAAGATCATCAATTTGTCAATCTAAACTAGATTTCCAGATGGCCGATTCGCCCAAGCGATCTAGCTTTTGAATTATTGCTTTCGGGTTTTCCCCCTAATAGAGAGTTCAATGGCCAAAAAACTGCTGCAAATTGCTTCTAAAGTTCCAATGTGGCAAGTACTGGATAATTCAAGCAATTTTTGATAGAGATGTGCAGAAAATGTATGAACTATGTTCAAAAGAAACTAAAAAAATTATATTAATATTTCAACATTCGCCTTGGGCCAGGTACTCGGAGTCTGGCCTAAGGCGGGTTACTCGGGCAAGTCGGAGTGGACTCGCCTAAGTATATTGTAAGGGCCCAAAGGCCCATTGATTTTTTATTTAAAAAAACTATCAAAAATTAAATAAATTTATAAAGGTCAATTAAACCAAAAAATAACCTAAAAAGTCCAAATAAGCTTTATATATATATATATGAAGATGGATTTTTTAAAAAATGTTTTTTGGTTGGGGATTATTCAAGAATCTAAAAAAATATGGAATATGGCAAAAAAAGTCATCAATCTTTGCAAATAACATCTAAAGATGCAACATTAAAAGTGTTTTCGGTTTCTACTTCGATCTAGGCTTCTAAATCTGACTTTCATTTGCTACACAATAGCTAGAATCTACATGTACTTTTTCTTTGAATCTGAACTCCTGTATATAGGTACCAATCATTTATGGAAGAAAGTAGATTATCTAAGGGTAAGGCCCTAAATAATCAAATTAAGACATATCTCAAAAATTCATGGGAAGATGTTGTTTTGATGTTCAAATATCTTCAAATCGATCATCTCAACCCCAAGATAGATTGAGGTGAGAAAAAATGGATTTCAAGCCTTGGAAATAGTGCATCTTGTGATGTATTTTTTAGACCATCAATTTTCAAGGCTTTCAAGTTTTCACATATCCGCTTGATCTACGCTATTTTTTAAGCTTTAAATTTTATAATTAGATATGAAAATAAATTTTCAGGCCAATCACAAAGATTTCTAGTACTAAAACATCTTGTGCCTTGCTTTGATTGTTTAGGGCCTCAACCTTATAAAAACCATACCCTTTATGGAAATGATTAAAATGATAGAAAATATCATTAATATCTATACATTTTGTATTTTTATCGCCATATATATTACCTATTGGTTTTTCATTTCCCACTGTTACATTTGATGCTCAACTCCAGTACCCTAGATATCGTATGAATTTTTATTTTGGGATTATTTGGGAAAAATATCAAATTCCTTTACAGTAACGTAAGGGCTTGAGTTCTCCATTCTCCAAGCTCTTAAAAATTGCCAATCCCAATTGAGAAATGACAATCTGGATTCAGAGACTCATTGGGCCGATTCCTTCCTAAAATTGATAATCAAAATCCCATCTAATTTGTGTTATCCTCTTAAGTGACTTATGCAATTTATTCTATAAAAGTATATAATGAGATCATTTATCTTTGGAGCAAGGTGTCTACAATTAATCTTGATCATTTGATGTGAAATTAGATGGTTGCATTTATTTCTTTGACCAAGTTCAAACTACATAAAAATATTTCTCAAACTTTTCGACACAACCAAGCTGTCAGATTTCACATCAAATAGTTGAAGGTAATTGTGCCCTTCTTTTATCAAAGGTAAATGGAAAAAGTTTATATAAGATTGCAACCTTCAAATATAAAACGACGGATGCACCTCAAAAAACTAATGGAAATAGTTGTTTTAATGTTGAAAAGCTCTTTAATTGATCATCTCAACATCGACAAGTATGATTATGGAAAAAAAAGGATTTTGAGTCCCAAAAGTACTATATCTTACAGCACATTATCTAGACCCTTCATTTTCAAGATTTTCATATATTTAAGATCTACTTGATTTTAACCTTTTGGACTTTAAAATTTCATAATTAGATATAAAAATAGATTTTGAGATAATTATTAAAACATTACATCAAAATTATATGTCATGACAAAATTTGAAAGTGCGCCTGAATTGGATTGTTTAATGTGGCAACCTTATGAAAACCATACCCAAGGTAAATACTCTCATTGTATGGGGTTTCATTTTTGGAAAATTGTTTCATGGGGGCTAGACCGCATTTCTACATATGTGGTCCAAAAAGTGTAAAGCAACCATCGTAAAGACGGATGCAAGTAGGCATTTAATCTAAAAACAATGAAGACTAACAATCTAAATGTTTTCTTATTAGAATTATTATTTTTAATTTTAAAAATTTATTTATTTTTTCATATTCATGATCTCTATATTAGATATTGCATGTCCTTAAACATCAAGTCTTAAAATCCATCTCAAAAATAGATTTATTAAGAGGCCTGCATTTCTACATATGCAGGTTTGGCCGCCTAGAAACTAGGTCCTTCATTTATTTTTATTTTTTGTTATTATTTTTATATTTTGTTATTATTTTATTTTTTTTTGGAAAGAGTTATATAAGGTTGCAACCCTAAAATGTAAAATTACAAATGCACCTAAAAAATCCATCGGAAAAGGTCGTTTTATTGTTGAAAAACTCTCCAATTGATTATCTGGACATCCATATGTATGAATATGAAAAAAGAAAAAGCTTTTGAATCCAAAAAATAGTGCATTTTACAATATGTCATTCAATTTTCAAGATTTTCATATGTTTATAGATCTACCTAATTTTTACTATTTTTAAAGTTTAAAATTTTATAAGTAGATATGAAAATAGAGTTTTTGGTGATCCTAATAATTTTTTAAATAAAATTACATGTTGTGATAAATTTTGGAGGTACATTTTAATTGGATTGGATTGGATTGTTTAAGGGTACGACTTAATACAAACCGCACCTTTTTTTTAAAAAAAAAAAAATTTATTTTTTAATTTTTTATATCTCTCGAATGGGGGCAAAATAGTCTTTTTATTTGATTGAAAAAATTTGACTGGACTGCTAGGCCTGTCCCTCCCGGATGCCCCTGGGAATAAAAGCCCATAATTTTCGGCCCTGCCCTTTCTGCCCTTTCCCTTCTCACATGACTGCCTAAAATACAGCAAGCTCTCTCTCCCACTCCTCTCCTTTTGCTGAAACAGAGCACTCTTTCTCTATCTCTAGACCCAAACCAGTGCTCTTTCTTTCTCTGGAATCTGCAAATCTTATCTCTCTCCTCAGCAAAGTCTCTGTAAAACAAATCTCTCTCTCAAACCAGAGAAAATCTTCTCTCTCTCCTCAGCAAAGTCTCTGTAAAACAAATCTCTCTCTCAAACCCGAAATAAGTTCATTTTTGCTTCTGCATAATCTGTCTCTCTCTCTCTCTCTCACTATCAATGTCTAGAGGCTCAGTTTCTTTATGGGAACCACCACCCCCTCCACCACCACAGCCTCCCCATTCGAGTGGCACCACCCATGGCTCCATACAGACGCTGGTGGTGGTGCTGGCAGTCATCACCATTGCCGGCGTCCTGGCCGGGATATTCGCAAGGGTCTGCGGCGGTCGCCATTTGGCCGGAAACTCCGACCACGATTACGAGGGCTGGATCGAGAGGAGGTGCCGAAGTTGCCTAGACAGTGGGGTTGCACTTACCAAAGAGAAAGAAGAGAAGAAAGAGGAGAAGAAGGAGGAGGCGCCACCAGCTAAGGAGGTCGAGAAAGGAGACCAGAAAGTCTGAGCTTCTTGTTTCTCACTCTAAAAATATTCTCTCCCTCTCTCTAAATATATATTATATTGTAAATTTTAGAGCTTTTCTCCTGATTTATGAGGGGAAAAATCGTGTTTTGGGGTTTGGTATGTTGCGAAATGTATGTTCTGTTTGCCTTCGATCAACTTTATTAGTTGATCTGTTATTTATCTCCCACTTTTATGTTGCATTGAAGGCGTTTTAAAATGCCCCAACTCTCTTTGGGTTTTTTATGTTGCATTGAAGAAGGCGATTTAAAATGCCCCAACTCTCTCTCGCTACAGTGGGATTTCTTATTTTTTGGGTTTTTTATGTTGCATTGAAGGCGTTTTAAAATGCCCCAACTCTCTCTCTCTACAGTGGGATTTCTTATTTTTTGGGTTTTTTATGTTGCATTGAAGGCGATTTAAAATGCCCCAACTCTCTCTCTCTACAGTGGGATTTCTTATTTTTTGGGTTTGTTATGTTCATTTTCTACTTATGATTTCCTGATGTTGCTTGGAATGGAAAGCGAGTATAGACTGTCTCTCTCCACTGCGAAATTCAAAGTATTTTTCCGCTTTTTTCGTTTTTGTGGTATGGGGAATTCATTTTATTTTTCTCGTGAAAAATCCATCTGTTATTGTTCTCTGTATATGTTAGTCTCGTTACTGCAGGAGTTACCCTACTACAAAGTATCCGTTAAAAAAGCCCACCAACGGTACGATAACTCTCCCCTCTCTTCTCTCTGCCTCTCTTTGCTTGACTTATGATTCTATAGAAACCTAGAGTAATTCACGTACGGATAAAAAATAAAAAATCAAATAAACCCAAAATGGATTAAGTTTGAGTGAAAATTTCGAGGAAGGTTGTCTGACTCGTGTTTTTTTTTATAAAAAAATTGCCCTTATGACTATTTTTTTAAGTTTTTTTTACAACGAGTTGTCCATCCGAAGTTGGCATCTTCGTACCGTTTTATTTTTTAATAAATTAACCAGTTAATACGGTATCAGGATGCCATCCTCATACCACCTCGAAAAGGCAGTCTAGGAATGGGTTGCTCGAAACGTCTCTGAGTGCTTAACAAAACCAGTCTTTACTGTTTGAGGCTGCCCGCTTCGGATCGCTTTGAAGAGCACACCAAAGTGCAGTCCGATAACCTGGTACAGACTGGGTACTGCCCTAAACACTTAGGGCACCACCTTACTATTGAAAAAACTCAGAAAAATAATAAAAAACTCTAATTTGTAATTTTAATTCAAAATTAACTCATTTTATATTTTACTTTGCACTATTTTATATTTTATTTTACACTTGCGAGACGCAGGACAACATCCGTTTTTTGTATTATTGTGTTAAGTGCCTGCTCTGAGAAATGTGGTACGGAGAAGAGTGTCGTTTTTTCTAGTGCATTCGCCATTTATTTTACGATTCTTTTCCTTTATAATTTATGAAAGGTTAAGTTTGTATAGAGCCGAGGCTCTAAACAATCAAAATAGAGCGCGCCTTCAAACAGCATTGAAAACTGTGATTTTATTACTGGAAAACTTTGTGATAGCCTTAAAATATGTTTTCATCTCTAATTATAAACTTGAAAGCGTAAAAAACAATGTAGATCGAGTAGATCTATGAAAACTTGAAAATTGACGGTCAAAAAATGCTTTACAAGATGCACTATTTTCAAAACTTGTAATCCATTTTTTTTCTGATGTCAATGCATCTTGATGTCAAGATGATCAATTTGAGAATATTTGAGCATCAAAATAACCTTTTCTAGTAAAACTTTTGTGGTGTGCTCTAATTTGATTGTTTAGGGCCTCCGCTCTATATAAAGTTTTTCCATTTATGAATATTGCAATTTATGCTAGGAGCCCCAGTTTAAAGGTCTAACTTGGGAAACACAGAATTTGAACGAGCATTGTTTGTCCATGGTGAAGCAATAATTCATGTAGAAAATGGTTTGAGAGCAAAATTGTTTATGATCCTAGAAAAAGATTATTAGGTAAATGTTTTTTTAAGGAGATTTGTATCTCTGCCATTTGGATCCCAAATTTGAAAGGGAAATTGATGCAGGAAGAAAATAATAAATAATTAAAAAATAAATAAATAGTCAAGATATTATACTTTTTCGTAAGGTCGGTGAGAGAGTCCACAATCAAATAAAACTTTATTCTCATTCCAAAAAATCCTTAGAGGTTGTCACATGTCATTTGTGTGGAGGCCTTTGGATAGTTTGAGCCTTAGGGTGTATGGATTAGAATTCTTGGGGTTTTAGGTCACTCCAGGGTTTTTGGCCTATGAATTAGGGTTAGGGTTTTGTAGGACTCTGGAAGGCAAAGGAGAGGTTAGGATTAGAGGAAAGGGGGGCCTAAAGTGACGGAGTTTTGATCCTAGACATATCCGTTGAGGGGGTATACATAGACCTGAGAGCTTGTAACTCCTACGGCCAGGTCGTGGCTCAATCTTAGCCGCCCTCTCTATAACGTGATATGCATCATGAGCCATCTTCTGTGGTGTCAACCACATTTGCTCGACATTCGGAGTGTTTTTTATCGGTTTGGGATTTTTGAAGTGTATTTTCTCCTAGTTTTAATGGTTCTATTTAATTTTTATTTTGCATTTATTTAAAATATTTCTTTTTAAAGTTTTATAATGGATTATGGATTACTTGTTTTCAGTGGTCCCTAGTGAGGTTTTAAGTAGGACAAGGGTATCTTGGTGGGATGAAATTTAGGTCTTAGGTTTAGGATTACTTAGCGAAGGTAATTGGAGACATGGGGCCGTACAGTTACAGGGTTTGAGTAGTGGAATTCCCTTAGCTAAAATAGAGTGTCTACAATATGTTATATGAAAAAGTTTAAGATTGTAGTAGCATGTATTTTGATTGGATGCCGTGAATTTTACATTGTTTTAAAAGACATGATAGATTTTGACACTATCTTAAAAGACATGTCAAATCTATACTGTTCCAATAAATTGTGAACGGTGTATAACAATGCAACTTTTACTTTTACAATTAAGATTGCCATCTTTTATAAGCCACACCCTGTGTTATATCTTTTATCTTATGTCAAGTCCTTTTGAACTGGAACATGCCTAAGAACCAAACATAACATAGGTGAAAGACGAGCCTTGGAGTTGTTGGCCCATCTCTCCCCCATACCTTGCACTCTATATAAGTCGATTCCAAAGAAGATGAGGTAGAAGAGAGTTAGGGTGCCTTAGTGATCCCCGACGACACCGATTACTAAATTGGATGAAGAACTGTGCAAAAGTATGCTCTCACATGTAACTGAAATTTCATAGACCCTTAAAAATAGTTTATCTTGAAACACTTTTTCTGGACCATCTGTTATCAAAATCCATGATATCGAACTCAAAATTCCCTATCAAGAGAGAAAATGGAGTTGTTGGTCATCACATCGTTTTCCTCTCCCAATCCATACGGTGTCATCATTGCATGGACATTCTTCTACTCAGACTTAGAGCGAAGCGATCATCAAATCTGATGGCCTAGATAGTGCTTTTGTACTAAATTCAAGTGCTCTCCTACTTATAGCTCTCTTGTAATTCTTTAGGATAAACTATCACATACACTTAGTTTGTACAAGATGCTCACCTTCTACTATACAACTAAGGCACACTTCAAATTTTTGCCGGAAGATGTAGTTTCGGTGTTGGAAACAATATGATATTGAAAATTTATAGTCAACCTTAATTATGAAATTTAAAATTCTAAAACTGGTACAGATCAAGCAGATCTATAAACACCCGAAAATATTGAGAATAGACGGTCAAAATAACTTGTTACAGGATGCACTATTTGTATGACTTGAAATTCTTTTTTCTTTTTATATATTGGTATAAAGTCGTGATGGTCAATTAGGCGGTTTTCTAACTTTAGAACGATATTTTCTACTAAATTTTTGAAATACACCTTACTTTTACAGTATAAGGTTGAAAACTTAGATAAATTTTTTCCTTTAAAATCATGTAGGTAACTAGGTTCAAAATCTATGGCCTGAAATTGGAAAATTGTTTGATAGGATTGCATCCCAATCAAAATAATTAATGCCACACCTCAAAATTCATCGAAAATTGTAGCTCTGACATAAAAAAATATTCAAATCAATCACCTCAGCTTTGATTATAGTTGTGAAATCAAATTAAAAATTTAAACGCTAGAAAATAGTGTATACGTAACACCTTATTTAGACCGTCGATTTCGCCTTAAAGATGAGTCCTCAAGATCTTTATTAGTTTTGAGCATCAAATTTAAAGTACTTTTGGGACGAGGATTCAAGGTGAGGCTTTAGACCTGCGTGACCGCATCCTTTGTGATTTAGTGGTACTTCGAAATTACATAAAAGGCGATGTCTGAGGTGTTAACTAGTCGAACTCGATTCGATAAATTTCAAATTCTCTGGAGTGGTCTTGGGGTTTTGAGGCTCTCGTTTTTTCTGTCTGGCTTTTAAGCATTTGTGACAGGAGGAAAAAAGGCTTTATCCTTCCTGTCTCATTTTGCATGGCTTCTACTCTTCCCATCTTACAATCACACTGTAACTTCTCTAACCCTTCCTTTTCTCATTTATGCTCTCTTTCTCTGGTTTTCCTAGTGATTTTTTTTTTGTCAAATATGTTTTGAAAATATGATTCTCTCATTCTAAGACGCGTTATGCAGATATGACTCTCTCTCTCTCTCTCTCTCTCTCTCTCTAATCCTGCCACATCACCGATGGGCTTTGTTTATAATAGAAATATTTATACTGGGTACATTTTTGTAGGACTAATGATGTATGTAATGTGAGGTTATCGACGTTTTCGTGTATGATGTAAGCCTATCTGAGAAGTTTATGTTCCTTTCTTGGGGTGTGGATGCAGAGACTATATGCGTGTTTCCACTGTAGTTTGATGTGTACCTGATTAGCATGTTCTATATCGATTTTTTTCCGAATTTATGTTTTATTTAACGAGAATGTACGATATTTGATATTTTGTATCCCTTCCATGGACCTGCATTCCAGATTAGTGAAAACCACTGGTTTAAGCTTTGAAATGTGTTCCTTTCGATGAAGAGTTGATATTTATTCAAATTTAAACCTGATGCTTAGTGGAAGGAAAATATTTGCCCATTTGTTTTGTTGTAATTGAACATTTATCCTTCCAATTATTTTTGGCCGGAACTTGGTCTGTGTTCCAATGTTTTGCTTGTGTTCTTTAGGGATACCATTCTGGTATTTGAAATTAGGGAACTACTTTTGAAAATTGTAGGAAGGGCACATTATTGGTTAACTGTGATCACTTCTACTGAGGTGATGCTGTCACTTATGTATCCTTTTGTTTATATCAAAGATTTTAGTTTCCTTTTAACACCTTCCTTATCAAGTCCCTGAGATTCTTGAAATCAACTATTTATTTTGTATGGAAACTTAAAATTTTCTTTGTGGCCAGGCTTCATTTTCTAGATCGATTGAGGACCTTTGGAGACATGATGAAATGTGCTGTCAATGTATTACTTGTTTCATCGACCCCAAGTCATTCTTTTGGGCTTAAAAGACACAGACGATCTTATATCATGCTAAACTGGAAGAGTTTGAAACATGGAATCAGTAGTATCTCAGGAAGGAAATATCTTCCTCCTTGGTTCAGGTGGGCATTTTAAAAGGCTTGATAGATATCAATAACATATATTATAAAAATAGTGGAAAATAAAGATTTACTGATAAAAAGAAAATGTGATAGATGAAGATTATGCCGTGATATGAACTATGAAGCTGGGTCATTTTGCAGCGTCGCTCCGATGATGGACTGGACGGATAATCACTACAGGACGCTTGCACGACTTATCTCAAAACATGCATGGCTCTATACAGAAATGATTGTTGCTGAAACAATTGTCCATCAAAAGGAAAATTTGGTGAGGATGATGCATGCTCCCCCTTTGTTTTGTTGTTGTTCTGATCATCCATAAGTCACATGCATTTATACACACATATACCTGCATATATAAGGTATATAACTTTGAGGCATTGTACATTATGGTGCTGTGAATTCTTTATCTAAACTATGTTACTTTCTTGGAGTTGCATATTTGCGAATCATTATGCTAGTATGGTTTATTTTGGGAATCTCTGCGTATAAACTCCACTAGCACAAATACACATTATCTAAGCTGGTATTTGGCGTTGTGAAGTTTGCCGTAGTGTGCTGTGTTTCATTTTAAAGGAAAGCCTAACATTTATTAGTAAATCTTGAGCTTCCAATGTTAACAGGTTAAGTCTGATAACAAATGTTGATCTGTCAGATTTAACGTGGTCATTTGTCTCTCGCCATGAGTGCTTGAAGGAAACTTGCATTGCTCTACAAATCACATAGTGATGTAGGAGAACTTGAAGAAACCAAGGAAAATCAGCAAGAAGCACACAATTTTGGAGAAACCCTAGGGTTTTCTCCCACGTAGAGCTCAATCCTTAAGCTTCTTTTACGAGGCAAAGTCTTTCTTTTCTTAAAGAGGAATACTTGAATGACTCTCCAGCCCATCCATCTCTCCAGCCCATCCATACCCTTATTTATATTGAAAAATAATTGTTTTGGACAATATTTGTCCATACAATTTAACTTTTGACCAATAGGTCATAACTTAAATATAGTTTGACATTAAACTCCCTAACTTTAATAAAAATAACTCAAAAGTTTCTAACTGGTCCAACAATGAAATAAATAAATAAATAAATCTAAAATAGCCTTAAAAACTAAAAAAAAACCAGAACTATTTCTTGCTCTTCTTGTTCTTCTTGGAAGCCCTCCTAGGGTTTTCATCCTCTAAATATGAGTGAAAATTAGGAGGAATCTTTCGCTCCCATAGAAGATACTCATGGTTACTTATGCTCTAATCTCCATCATTCTCCCCTGGTTGAGGAGAACTCACCTTCGAGTTCACATCTTCATCTTCATGCACTTCCATACCATGATACTCTGACATATCAACAATGTTGAAGATGTCTGAAGTCTCCATGTGTGAAGGCAAAACAACCTTGTAAGCATTGCTGCTCATCTTCTTCAAAATCCCGAATGGTCATGCCTTGCGATCATTTAGCTTGTTGTATTTTCCCACTAGATGTCGTTCTTTCCTGAGATACACCATTACCCCGTCTCCCACATTAAACTCCTTGAAATGGCGATGCTTGTCCGCTGCTTCCTTGTATTTGGGTGTATTGGCTTCTAGACTAGCACGCACTTGTTCATGCACTCCTTTCATTTGTTCAACCAAGTCCTCAACAGTAGCATGACTCTCCCCATTGGCCTGGACAGAAACCAAGTCAAGTGAATGAGTAAGGTTTTTCCCATATACCACCTCAAAAGGACTCTTACCAGTAGATCTACTGCAAACACTATTATAGGCAAACTTAGCTTGAGGCAGTGCTAGGTCCCACTGTTTCTTCTTTTCCCTCACAATACTTCTCAAAAGATTGCTAAGAGTACGGTTTACCACTTCAGTTTGGCCGTCTGTTTGCGGATGATAAGCGTTACTAAACTGTAACTGAGTGCCCAATTACTTCCACAAAGTTCTCCAAAAATGCCTGAGAAACTCTGTATCCCAATCTGAAGTTATCGTCTTTGGAACACCATCCAACCTCACCACCTCTTTGAAGTACAAGTTAGCAACTTGTGTGGCATGAATGACTCTCCAAATTTGTGTTGAACTCTATGGATAAGGGCTGACCTTGTAGCCCGGCTTATGACGTTCTTTGAGTCTCCTTCGATCGGATTTTTTATTTTTTTTTGGAGGGGAGGGGGTGGGGGTTCACCTTCTGTCAATAAGTCTAAGGCCTTCCAGTAGAACTTTTGCATAAGCAAGTGGAGTTTGTGGTACCTACGAAACCAAGTAGCGCAGTAGCAATTTTGCACTATTTCTCGATATGCCTTAGACAACTGGTGGACCAGGGTTGCCAAGGCAGCAGCCATCAAAATTGACTCTGATGACCCTGGGTTTAGGCGGTATCTAGAGATTAGCTTGGGAACAATCATCGCCTTGGTCCTTAAAATGAGACTCTAGTATTGAGCAAGGTTGACTATTGAAAAAGCTGAAACCTCCGTATTGGATTTCAGCCCCAAAAAGTCACAATGGATTTGATACTATCTTTAATGGCTCCTAATGGGGATTCCCAGGCCTCGAATATATGCTTATTGCTTTCCAATTAGATGGCTAGAGTTGAAGCCATAATGGGTGGTCTATGAGTCACCCTTTAAATTACTAACATTTTGATGGAGAAAGGAAAGGTGGGAAATGAAATCCCCCTTCTTTTTGATCCTCAAACAAGCAAATATCAAGAAAGAAGCAGAAGAAGTCCCCCTTTTTAATACAAGATCTCCAAGAATAATAAAATAAATAAACAAAATTTCAAAGATATTCTCCCCCAAACTCATTCACCTCCCTGTAATTTAGGACTTTAGACCCAATAACTTTGGACTCTAAAAGATACCTCTTCTCTCTCTAGTTTCATGCATCTCTGACCCTGGGTTTGCATCAGGGTTCAGCCCATAGCTCTTCATCTTAATTATAGACAACTTAACTAGGCACTTACAAGATGAGGTAGTGAGGTGCATGCTGTTTGCATATGACGGAGTTTTGATTGAGGACACCTGAAGTAACGTCAACACTAAGTTAGAACTTTGGAGGGATGATCTAGAATCTAAAGGTTTTAAAATTAGCCGGACTAAGACAAAGTATATCGAATGCAAGTTTAATAATAATAAAAGTAGAGCCGAGGAAGTAGTTAAGATTGACAGCTAATAAATACAAAAAGAGCGACTTTGATATCTCGGGTCGATAATCCTAGAAAATGGAAAGATTGAGGAAGATGTTGCACTTAGAATTAGCGCTAGGTGGGCGAAGTGGAGATGTACAACTTGAGTTTTATGTGATCGCTGCATACCAATGAAACTGAAGCAAGTTTTCAAAAATGATAGGAGGCCGGCCTAGCGCTCAGTGGCCAACGTCCAAGCGGGCGCCCAGAACCTTGGGCCCCCTGTAGTAGAAGTTCGATATATATATATTTTATATACATATATTTATATCGAATTTGTAATTTATTGCATTTGAAAATGTTTTATTATTGTAACATTGTTTCTTATATACAAGCATATGAAATATCGCATATTGAGAATAAAATTGTTCAAAATTTCAAAATTCAAGCCATAAAAAATTTAAAAGTTTAATAGGATATGTATTATTAATAGTCTCCAACTCTCTATATTACATAATATGTGAAAAAGTTTAGGATGCTTCTTCAAACCACAAAAAATACTTTTGATTCTCAGAAATAGGTATAGCTAAGACATTAAGGATTTATAGAATTGTTCTTTTAACTTTAGGGGTTGAAAATAATCCCCATAAACCGTTTTTGGGGTCAAAATTGCCCCCTTTCCCTTTTGGGTATCTTAAAAAAAAAAAAAAAAAAAAAGCCCACGTTCCAGGGTGCCCCGCCTAGGCACCCGCCTGGACACCCGCTTGGGCGCCTGTCCAGGTACATCCGCCCGTGTTGGGCGGCATGGGTCTGGACTTACGGTATTTTGGTCCAAGGCGGCGAACCGTTTGTTGAAACATGAACTGAAGGGGAAGTTTTATAGGACAGCTATGAAGCCAATTTTGCACCCGACCCCAAATAGTTGGGAAAAGGCTCTGATGATGATGGTGATGATATAATCTATTGTTCTCTTGGGCAATATGCCCTGAAATTGATCTAATCCACATTACATAGATCACATTGCTCAAAATATATTAACTCGAACAAGTTAGTCAATTTGACTAAATAAATTCCATTTACTGTCAACTTTCGAGAATAACAATACTGTGAATTCTTCCTCTTTGATTTTTGTAGCAGTGAGCTGCAAGGTTGATCAGAATATGATCAAAATGTTGAATCTCATATCTAGATTTAAATTAGTGGTAAGATATTGCCAATTTAGATGAAAATTGAAAGAGCTGGACTTGCGGTTTAAATATTCGTAACTGCAGTCAAAAGTCAAAACTGATACTCAGTATGCATCTTGAAATCCAAATTTGATTTTTAACGAAATTGAGAAAATATACCTGCTAACATAACCCCTCAATACAAAATGCGTTATGGCACTGGTTCCAATCAAGATATGTGTGAGTAAAAAGGTCATAAATATACATTAAATGCCCATGAAATACAACCTCCTTCTACCTATTTCCAATAAAAAATTGCAGAAGGATTATTTAATAGCTAGCAACAAGTACGTTGTACTGGTCAATAAGCCCATTTAGTGCATTTTCTTTTCTTTTTCTGTGATTTAATCTCCTTCAATGTCAATGTAAATGATTAAATAGAGGTGTTGAATTTCAATCATTGCAATAAGATGTAATTAACATGGTATTTATGGGTACCTGGGACTGATTTTGCCATAAATAAAACAAAATCGCAAAAAATGGGTGAATTTAATTCATTTGATGACATTTTTTCTTTGTTTAATTCTTTAAAGTTAGATTTTACATACCTTCTGAACAAATGGTGGCTTCCTATAGTAACAATGCTAGAAAAGGGTATCGGGGTGAGAAATAGACCACGAAAAGCTGTTGAATAATTTCCGGTGGAACCCAAGCCCACTTGAAATGGTGAAGAATGAAAGACCAAATTTTGACCAGCTATAGGGCAGTGGATAAACATATGATCTATGGTTCCTTGGACTGTTTGCGGACGATGCAGCAATTGGTTGGATGAACTCTTCTCCTGTAGATTTGTTCTACCTTGGGGGTATTTTTTGAAATAACTAACCAATTGTATGCCTGGACCTTAGGCAGGGCCATAGTTATGGGGCTCGGGAGCAGGGGATGTTGCTTCTTAGAAGTTCCTTAGTTTGGAAGCACCCTTTTGGTAGATATTTAAAGTGGCAGTGCTAAAATTTTTAAGCTTCTTGATGCCTAATCCTACTAACCTTCTACTTGCACATAGTGAAGTTATGTGTCACTCGAGTTCCTAACAAGAGGAAGTCTTTCACCAGGTGCTTTAGTCTATTGCAGATAGGCACTGGCATCCTGGAGAGGAACATATGAAGCACCGGTATATTGGTAAGACCGAAAAAGTGGCTTTCACTAAGAGTGATTCTGGCCTCAAGAGACATAAATCTGGAATTTCATGCTGCTATTCTACACTCGAACCTTTCGACTACACCATCCCATAGTTCGTTGCTTGGTTTGCCTACTCATAAGTTATGATACTTATTGAATTTTGGATCTAAAAATGACTTGGGCCTGGAACATTTTAACAAAATTCTTCCTTTGATGCTCATGATCCATTCATGTCTAATGGCATTCATGATTATGTTTTCATTTGTGGTTAATTTATTGGTCATACGTCCTTGCTGACTTTTCAGGATAGATTCTTGGCTTTTTCCCCATCTCAACACCCTATCGTACTTCAAATCGGTGGGAGTAACCTCGAAAACCTTGCAAAAGCAACTGAATTGGCAAATTCCTATTCTTACGACGAAATCAACCTCAAGTATGTCTAATTCTATGTTTTCTTCAGGCATTAGGCACGTTTGGTTTGGTAGAATTCTCTCTCTTTTGTAGAGAGATTTCCGAGGAATCAGCTTCATACCCAATGAGGTGGTGAAGCTGCTTTCCCATGTCAGGCCTCCATTTTTTATAGTGGCGTGAACGCAGTTAGATTTCCTACATGCGGCATTCCCACAAAACAACCTTCGGAAAGTGGCTTGATCAGTGGAAATCTCTCTCCTAGAGAGATATCCCACAAACCAAATGTGTCTTTTTTCACTTATCTCTTCACCTGTATATGCCTGAATTTATGTTTTCTTTATTCATTCTTTCTGGCTTTTATATTCCAGTTGTGGTTGCCCCAGTGGTAAAGTAGCCGGCCATGGCTGCTTTGGAGTGCAGCTTATGTATAATCCAAAGGTACTTTGCATGCTTTTTCGCATATTCTCCATGTAACATGTGCAGTTTCATCTTGGGAAAGTTTACTTCAATCCGATGGACTATGGTACGGACATTGTTCATTGGGATCTCAACATTGAATGTAATGATAGATGGTGCTGGAGATAGAGCGAGCCCACCAGAACAGTGCACATTACAAGGGTGGATGCCACTCTCTCTCCATTACCGTTCACCATTTTGTTGAACAATGATGTTTCTGTCCTCCAATGATTTTCCATTGTCCATGGATATAGTTTACTTTCCCTTTCACTTTTCAATGAGAGACCTTGAATGTCATTTCCACATTTAAACTGATATGAACTTTTTGATATCCCCAAGGAAAGTTTGTTGGTGAGGCTATGTCGGCAATTGCTGCAAATTGCAGTGTTCCTGTTAGTGTAAAATGCCGAATTGGGGTTGATGATCGTGATACATACGATGAACTCTGTGAGAGTCCTCTATTTTCTTCTGTGTCTTTTAGGTTACCCCATTATCTCATTCATATGCAGAATCAAGAATATGTGCTAAATATATGTAATGAGTTTAAATATGCATGAAATGTTCTCTTTTCTGTTTTGTTGTATTATGTGTTGTTTGATCTTTTGAATATGCAGTTCTTCTTTGTTACTCTGTGGCATTTTCTTACAATAGCATTTTTCTTACAATATATGTTTTCTTATCTTCTAAGGAAGGTTCTTTGATTATGTGGTTCTTTGTCACTCCTTATGCGATTCTTCTTTGACATAGAAAATTATGTGGCATAGGTTTGAATATACTACGGCATAAGGATGAAAAGGATCTTTATAAGGTTACACCAAGAGAGCATTTTGACTGTGCCTTCGTTTTTCTTCTCATTGGGATCATTAATGTAGTGCATTGATTTCTTTTGTGATTCAAATATGTCCTTCAGAGAGTAATTGAAATAGTGGAGCAAACAATTACAAGAAGGAAAGCAAAAAGGAAAGAAACAGTTGGGAGGAGAAAAGTCATATAAACCTGAACCGCCTTATTATCCTTTGTTGCTCAATTATCTGCCACCATATTTGTGCTTCTAGATACATAAATAATATCAAAAGGGAAAAGATTGTACGTGTGTGAACACACAAACACACATATTAGGACATTCAGTTTAAGTTTTGATGCATTCAATCCCGCTCTCTTGTTGGATTCAGGTAAGCAGAGACCGCCCAGTAAACTGGTAACTAGGTTTCTCCAATCTTCCGCCCCCTGGAATTAATATTGACTCCTTCCCATGAGCTCACTCCAATCTATAACCCAAACTCTTCGGGGCTAAAATCTCTCTCTCTCTCTGTCTCGTCCAAGCAGCTGAACCTTTCTGCCAAATCAATGAATTTAGATTTTCTAATCTTGTAGCCTAAGCAAATAAATCCATGTATTTGGCAAATAAAAAGCTAAATCTACCTTAAAGATCATTAGCAACAAAATAAATTCATATTTTGGCAAATAAAATCCAAAGCTTCATTAGAGGTCTTCAGTTTTTCTATTGCTACGCTTTTCTTTGTCTCTCTCTCTTTGATTAAATTGCATTTTTATTTCCTTTTGATTTTTCTAATTTAAGACAACAAATTATTGAAAATTATTTTCTTTAATCAAAAAAAATTTCTTCATTTTTTAGCAAATGCTAGGCTTCTGCTTCTAGGTCCATAATCTTTGTCACTATTTAGGTCTTAATTGTGATTGTATGCTTTTTGGTCTACTTTTATGCCCCTAATTTTTAATTGTCATTTGTTAGGATTTGAGTTAATTATTTATTTGTTATTGCATCAATAGTTTGTGTTTTATTTTCTTGCCCATTGATGATCTCCCTTAAATGCCAAGATTTTGAAAATTGTTAAATTTTTAATTATTTGATATTTACATACAATATGAATTGTTGCTTTATTGTGATGCATTTCCTTAATGTGTGGGTCAGCATCTAATCTTTCTCTTGTAATTGTTTGTGCAAGTTTATTGTTTTTTGTCTCAGCATTCTGATTGTAAGCATAAATAAAATAAGGGAAAATATCTCCATACCCCCTATTTTTAAGTTTTATATCTCAACAAACTCAAGGTTTCAAAACATATCTTGGGTCATAAAAATTCTAAGTTTTATATCTTTTAACCCCTTAAGCCAACTTTATCCCCTTTAAACCTATTTTTTTGCCCCAAACAAATATAAGAAAGACATTCTTTCTAAACACCATCTTTTCTCTCTCTTCACGTAATTTTCCCCTAAATCTCTCTCTACCTATTTTCCCACTCTCTCTCCCCCCGTGTCTCTCACTCTCTCTCTCCCCCATTAGAGAGACAAAGAGGGTGAATGTTAGAGAGAGAAATTTGGGGGGAATATATCACGTAAAGAGAGGAAGGGTTTAGAATGAGCATGTCTTTTTTATATTTGTTAGGGCTAGAAAAATAGTTAAAAGTGGGTAAAGCTAGTCAGGGGGTTAGGAGATATATTTTGAATCTTTGGGTCTATTGAGATATGAAAACCAAAAATAAGGGGTACGAAGATATTTCCCCATAAAATAATGGGATTACATGGGGGTTTAAAAGGGGATATCCGTGAATATGATATTTTGTAGTGAAATTTTTTACAATTTTACGTCATTGAGTTGCTTTTAAGACTTAAACAAAATCGTCTTGCTACATATATGCATTGTTTCTTTTTCTATGGACATTTTTATATTCAAAGTTGCTGTGGGCTAACTTGTCCCATGTTCTTCATCATTTTATTTTGTCCGAGTAGTATGTGAATTTACATATCATTAATTTGGATTGTCACCCTTGCATGGTGGAAGCCATTAGTTCGAGCCTGATTATCCTAAAACCAATAGAAACCTTTTTCGCTTTGTGGCAGTATAATTATATTTGAAAAATGCGTAATTGCAAAATACTAGAAGTCATTTCGCCAATTTTCTATAATCATATGAGCCAATCATGTTCCTCTAGATTGTTAGGATGTTATAGTAGTGCTTGTGAATACTTGTGAAATTGCTTCTTCCATGGCCTTATGTTGGTATGTGATCATTGCAGCTGCAATAGTTCTTAGACATTATTGTGAGCCATGTCTTTAATAACCAAGCAAAGAAAGCTTCTGATTCATTTTCAAGTACCATTTCAACCAATTAACACTGATTGCCCATGATGGTTTGACTACGGGGAATGGAGTGAATGGCATCCAAAACTTGTTAGTCTTGTATGTTGTATCAAACACAACATCACATAAATTGAAGAGCTGTAATCCAAAGGAAAATTATTGGCTTACATTATGAAAAACCTGAGAAGAATGGGTCCTAGTATTTATTTATGAACAATTGTTTCATGCGGGGTGGACCACATTTGTACGATATGCGGTCCAGAGGTATAAAGCATCCATCTTAAAGATGGATGCAAATAGGTGGTCCATCTAAACACAATTGTAACTAACTATCCAAATGTTTTCGTAATATAATTATTATTTCTAGTTTTCAAAATTTATTTATTTATTCATATTCATGAACTCCATATTAAAGATTGTATATTCTCTAAAAATTACGATCAATTTTTTTTTTTTTGATAAAAGGATCAAAAAATATATTTATTGCCAAACTCGCATTTGTACATGTGCGGCCCTGGCCGCATGCTAACCGCATCCTTTATTTATAGTACAATTTTTGCAGATAATTATGCAACCTAGGGAAGTATAAACTCTTATTTCAAAAGTACGTAAATTCATGAACTATTTGGTAAATTTTTGTACTTGAATAAAAAAAAGAGAAATGATCCTATAGGACCTCCCACCCACCTCGTGTGTAGGCCGAACGGACGTACGACACTAACTTAATTAGTTAGTAGTACGTTCGGTTCCGGTACCGTACCGACGTACGG
>NW_006497610.1:1511797-1539644 GCF_000471905.2 Amborella trichopoda | reverse complement strand
ATGACTCCTATACGGACCCCTCCCCCACCCATGTGTGTACGGACCCGAAGATACACTAATTAAATTAAGTGGTGTACTCCGTTCGGGCCCTACACGACGGTGGGTGGGGAGGGTCCTATAGGATCATTACTCTAAAAAAAAGGCACTTGATTATCAAGACAAAAGATATAATGTGATTCATGAGATAGGTTAATTGGCACCAACTCTGAATACACCGCTCCCTAGAAAAACTTAAAAACAAAATAGGAGGCTGATGCAGGAAAATTTGAGCGAATAGAAAAATCAGCAAGAAGCAAAGCCAAACACGAACACAATTCAAAGAACTTAGGGTTTCGCCTCCACACTGTTAGCTAGGGTTCCGAAAGCCTAAGGCCCCACACACGTCTTTTAATTACTAAAAATCATATAGAATTTAACCCCCTCAAGGCCCCACACACCTTTTATATATTATAATTTAATGTTCCAAGTACAAAGTGTCCAAACAAAAAATACATTGACCCTTGTAAACCAACTTAACTTAAAATTCATAATGACATTTTTACCCATATGAATAGTACTCGTGAGTAGTACTTGTGAATAATACTCATGAAATAAATAAAAAAATATAAAACGCTAGAACTCCTAAAAAACTAAAACTCTTAGAAATAAACCTTCAAACTAAAACTATAATATGCATTTTTTAAAATTGAATAAAAATAAAAAATAAAAATAATTCTACCCTCCATCATAGGCATATGTACTCATCAAATTTTCATGTTTTAAAGCAGCTCAATGAAGTAGACAGCAGAGAGTAATGGTAAAGTTTAATGCTTCTGAAATCAAATTGACTTTTCTAGTAAAGGTTCATGGAAATCCCCTTCCAAATCCTTATGTAAGGTCCATGTTTTGGATACACTTTTCTTGGGAATGCTGAAAACATTCACAAATAATAATGAACAAACAATTGAAAAAGAAATAGTGGATACTTTGACAAACAATTTATATCTTTTCTTTTTTCACTAAGTAATAAACGATTTATATCCGCACATCAAGGGAATACATTACAATGAAGCAACATATGTACATGCCAAACATTATATACGTTAATTTGCCTATAAATATTATAAATTTATTTTAATAATCATCAGGACTTATTTAATCAAGGGACAATATTTTGGGTTTCTAAAATATTGCTTTGAAAATTATTAATACTAAATAAACTTCACATAATTAAGAACGAACAATTTCAGGCTTTAAACTACATCGTAGGGCTTGGGGACATCAAACCAGACCAAGAAGCATGCAATCACAGTCTAGACCTAAATTACAAGAAGATGATTGATAGAAATAAACCGAGAAACAAAAGCCTGGGATTTCTAAGAAACTATGAAACATAGATTCGTGTGTCCAGCTCCAGCCATGTATGTGAACAACTTGGACACAAGCATGTGTTTAGAATGCGGAAATATACGCCTTGGACTGTTAAGCATAGTTGTATTAATTTTTTTTCAAAATACGCCTATCTGGAAACATAATAAGAAAGATGTTCCTACCTAATAGACAACATTTCAAAAGCATCCTATCCAAAAACAAAATAAGGAAAAAGGGCTGCTTTTTGAGCAACATGCACCTTAAGATATGTCAAAAAAGAATATAGTAAAAATTCCTAAGACAGCTGGCTTGTATCTAGTTTGGATATTTCATGTCCAAACATACCCTTTTTGCAATTAAAGTTTCCAATGCATGTATCTGTTTTGGAAACTTACACAGGCATCCATATCTGTGAAACATAGCTACGAAATGTCAAAATTCAGAATCAAGGTAATAATTTTTAGGATTAATTTCCTTCTAAAAACTGGAAAAAGAATAAGGGAAAACAGAAGTCCAATTTAAATTAATAGAGAGAAAAAGGTTCAGAGAGGGATAAACTTTGTTCGGGATGTTCTGGTCTAGAACTTAGTTGTTGATTATCTGGCTTTCAATGCCAAATATTTGGATTTTGTTTCAAGAATCTTATGTTTTTACTTTGTTGGGGAATTTGGGAGATCTGAATTTGTTTACTTTTTTTAGAGGACTAGGTTATTTGGGAGATCTAAAGGCCACACTTCGCGAACCTGGACTGGTCAATCCGGACATCCACAAGTCTCCGACTAGATCAAATAAGGTTTTGACCCTATGCTCCTTGACCCACGATGTTGACTTGGCACGCCAAGCTGAGTCAAGTGGTGACTCGTTGGTTCCAACTGGGTCTTGCTGGCTTGCACAAGTTGTGTTTAATAAACATAAAAATTTGGTTAGTCAACTCTTGACAACTTTTCTTCCGGAGTAAAACAACTTCAAAGAACAATTTTTAACTCCTTAACCACTTACCAAATATAACATAAATCAATGTTTGATGGGACCTTTTGTTTTTGTCTTCGTGAAAAAACTTTACAAAATTCAAATTTATTGATATACTTTGATTTTGTATTGCGGAAATGTGTTATTGAATTTTTTATTTTTAGTTTTGAATAAAATGTGTTAGTGTTAGCTTAAAATTGAGGTCATGAATTTAGTTTCCATTAGATGTATGAAATTATCTTCCTTATAGTTGGATATTTATTTTTATGATCTATAAAGAGTTCTAGTTTTTCTACAATAAGAATTCCCTTAAAGATTCTTGAAAACCTATATTGGACCTGCGTGGTCGACCAAGTCCCTGGTTGTCCTGACGCGGCAACTAACAAAATCTGGGTTGGATCGGGGTTTGTGAACTATGCTAAGCGTATTCTGCTTGGGAGAAAGAGTTTAAGGTTTAGCGAGAGACGGTTTTGTGGCTTGGAAAGGCTTCATCTTTGTTTTTTGTGGATGAAAGAAGGTAGACTCACATCAAAATCTATTTAGCTGTTTTCTGAGAATGATGAGATTACCTGATTTTTCCGTTAACCTATCCCAACAACTGGGGGTTTAGGCGATCCAAACTAATACTGTACTAGTGGAGAGACAAGTGAGTTTTTAATGACAATAGGTCAACATCAAAGCTCAGCATTGAGCCCATACCTCTTTGTCTTAGTTATGGACGACTTAACTAGGCATCTACAGGATGGGGTATTGTGGTCCATGTTGTCCACTGATGACATAGTTTTGATTGATGAGACCCGAAACGGCGCCAACATAAAGTTAGAACTTTGGAGGGATGCTTTAGAATCCAAAGGTCTTAAAATTAGTAAGACTAAGACAGAGTATATAGAGTGCAAGTTTAGTAATAATAGGAGTAGAGACGAGGAAGTAGTTAAGATTGATGGCTAGGAAGTACAAACAAGATCGCACTTTCGATATCTTGGTCGATAATCTAGGAAAATGGAGAGATCGGAGAAGATGTCGCACACAGAATTAGAGTTGGGTGGGCGAAGTGGAGATGTGCAACTAGAATTTTATGTGATCACCTCATACAGATGAGGCTGAAGAGCACATTCTATAGGACAACGGTGAGACCAGCTTTGCCCTATGAGGCGGAGTGTTGGGCGGACAAAATACAACGTACCCATAGAATGAGTGTAGCAGAGATGAGGATGTTAAGATGGATGAGAGGCAAGACAAGAAGGGATAGAATTTGAAATGAATCTATTGGAGAGAATATAGGCGTGGCACCAATAGGCGATAAAATGAGAGAGAGTAGACTTAGGTGGGCTGGCTATGTGTGGCGTCGGCCAAGTACAACACCTGTTAGGAGGTGTGAGTTAGTTTAAGTGGAAGGACTGAAAAGGGCAAGGGGTAGGCCCAAAAGAACGTTTTTGGAAGTAGTCCGAAAAGATATGGTGACTTGTGGTCTCACTGAGGATATGGCCTTTAATAGAGCAGTATGGAGAACTAGGATTCATGTAGTCGACCCCAATTAATTAGGAAAAGGCTATAACGATGATGATGTATTGGAAAAGAAACTCTATCGTTATTTTCACTATTAGAAAAACCAGGTGATCGAACCGCTAACCTCCCGGTTAGAATGGCCGGTTCCGGTTTTGGGCGGTTTTGGTGATCAACCGGTATTTAAAAAACAAATTAAAAAAAAAAAGTATATAAAATCGCAAAAATAAAGAATTTGGTTTATTATTCAATTTTTAATATTCTTTACATTTTGGTAAAGATTAAAAATTGTTTTGGTTATTCATACTCACTTTTATATTGTCCCATCCATTTTAGAAAATTTTAAAAATACTCTTGGGCACAAATCAATTCGTTAAAATCCATTTTTTTCATTAATTTTCAACTTCATTTGAATGTGTTTTGTTTTAATCATTCTTTATATGCTTTCATATTTTAGTAGATTTTTTTTTATATATATCTTTTTTTATTTTTTTCAACATTTTTTGATTGCTCGGGACTTGCCTGGTTAGAATGGTTGAATCGGCCGGTTTATCGGTTAGGCCTGTTCAACCGCTTCCAGGTCCGGTTAACCGTTCCAGTTCGATTTTGCAGACACTGGTTATTTCCCAAACCGAAATTACTAAAAAAATTGTTACAATGTCCTTCATGTAATCCATTGCAAAATGTTTTCTTCATTGAATCTTCAAGAGTGAGCATGTTTACAGATTGCTGTAGAACCGTATACAAAAGCAAGTGGTTTTGTTATTGTTTGAATCTGCGGTGGTTTGAGAAGCCCTGGAGCATACTCCAGGAAAAGAAACAGTGTTTGCAAGTTGATGCTAGTGAAACTTTTCCTGTGGAGAACATCAGTGAATATAGATCTTGAAGGCAAGCAACTTAATAACAATTGAGGGTAATAATTAATCTTATCATAGCAAAAGTATGAGATTGGCAAAAGAAGCTCCAGAGCAATAATGTATCCGGTTGTCCTATATACCCTATATATGAACAAGGGGATGTATTACCAATGATGGCTTATTCCTCTAATTGTCAGTTGGGCTACTGATTTTGCTATGCTAGTTTGTTGTGTTGGGAGATGGGATCTATCATTTGATGAAATCCTCGCACAGTTCTTCATCATGGATATGCTTTTGTACTTATTTTTGCTAGTGCTGTTCATCGTCGATACCTTATTTTTGCTAGAATAAGTGAAGCATCGTACATCTTGAGGAGTATCTCTTATAAAATGATGTCTTAAATGTCCAAAACTACGAAACTACGAATCAAATTATGGGATGCAACGAAATGGTAGCAAATTGGTTTTTTGTTTTGATGATCACATAAGCTTGTTGGTTTGATAGACATTTGAGTTGCATAATGAGCCCTATGAATGTCAGCTTCTCAGCCTTTGCTTTTGCAGGAATTTCTTTGTGGAGCATGTGCAATGGTCAAAGGAGTTCCCCTTATGGCTTTTGAAGATACATTTTAGCTAGTTTTTGATTGGCTAATCGCTCTCAACTTCTTGCTGTACTGAGCTACCATGGATTAATTCATCCCTTTTATAATCTATTCGTACATGATTTACCTTTTCACCGCTTCTAACCCCATTGCAAATTGAAAATAGTTGTTATATTTCATTGTGTACTCCACCAAATGATCTATATTACTATCTAATTAATGGTGAAGTTCTGATATGGTCTGTTTAACAGTTC
This sequence comes from Amborella trichopoda, assembly GCF_000471905.2. The sequence goes on along the minus strand of NW_006497610.1, from coordinate 1,534,110 downwards.
ATGCATTCTGACATATGAAAGTGATCTTTTTCTTGTGTATGGTTTTTCTTTGGAGTTATCATTGATTCTTATTTTTAATCAGGTGATTTTGTCTATACGGTGGCAACTCATTCTCCAACTAGACATTTCATAATACATTCTCGAAAGGCCCTTTTGAAAGGTCTGAGTCCTGCAGAGAATCGGACGGTTCCTCCTTTGAAGTATGCCTTCTGACTTTTGTGTGATAACATGGAATTTTTAGCTTATTATTTAAGCTGTTAGGATGCCAATTAAGGAGTATTATTGTTGGAAGTTTTAACTCTGAAGTTGACCCAAAAATTTAAGCAGATTTGAAACATTTGGTTCTTTAGGGAAATATGTTATTTATAGTTTTTCATGTTTTCAGGAATTACAAACTAGGAATTATGTATGGATTCTGTTTGAACCAATGTTTTACAACACGGACTTGCTCTGGGAATCGGGCAGGGCCCGGGCCAGGTCAACTTGGTAGATCCGAATTGACTCGGCGAGCCTTGCATGGGGCAAAAAGAAAAATCCAGAAAACTAGGAAAGCTAGGGAAAAATTCTGGAAAAAAAACAAAATAAGGAAAATCTGGAAAAAATACAGGAAGTATGTAGTCGTCGTCTTTATCATCATCATCTGAGCTTAACCTACTACTTTGAGCTGGCTACACGATTCCTATTCCACTTTATCAAGAGCCATACCCTTAGTCAAACCATAAGTCACCATATCTTTTCTCACTACTTCTAATATGTAACATTTAATGATGCTTTAGTTCCAGCCAAATTCAGATGACATCCATCAATTTCTAAGTTATAACTTCATGTTAAAAAAGTTATGTATCAAAAAAAAAAAACTTCATATTAAAGAAGTTTGCCTCCAACCAAATACACAAATATAAGAACAAGTCACATGGACAAGGACAGATGCAAAGTTTTCTAGAGACATAAAGGCACACACAATTAAAAGAAGCACTTCACCTAAACTAGATCTACTGCCAATATGAATGTCGTGGAGGGTAAGAATCATCATGGTTGTCTTGGGATGACGAACCCCTAATCCAAAGTCTCCAAGGCTAATCCCATCCTTAGCACATCTTCACAGCCATACTCATGCTGACCTCCCTCTCACTTGCTAACTCAGCCTCTGGAGTTTCCATCACCATCTTCTTCATTGTCATCTGAGCATCATCTTCTTCCCATCTTCATCTGGTTGCCCCTCTTGTTGAGCATCCTCGTTGGGCCCCTCCTCTTCGTAGACCAATCACATCCTCAAATGCCCTAATATTGATGATTGGTTCTTCCCAATCCACTACTCATTCCTTGATAGGATCTCATACAAATATTTAGTCGAGATTTATGGCGTTTTAATCATGCACTTCTTCAACTGCATCTTCTGTATGTTCAAATTATAGTGCGTGTACAATTTGTGGAGCTTCTCTTTTGCCAACTTTCTCCTCGATTTGTTGATCCACTGGAATGTACTCCAGTTTTGCTCACATCTCATTGCCTTTGTTCCTCCTTGCTTTGTTGATCCACTATAATGTACTTCAGTTTTGCTCACACCCCATTGTCTTAGGACCTTGCTTGTTAATTTTTTGCAAGTCGAGGGTGTTTCTCATGGTATCTCCCACTATTCTGCTGACAGGGGGAGGACTAATTAGTCCGAATGTGAGTACAATCACAAAGTAAAATACAATGCCACAATATGATGCTTCAAACCTATGACTACATGATTTGAAACCTATCCTGGCTCTAGCTATGTGGAACTTCTTATTGAGGCTTGTCCCATAATTTTCTTGTGCATCCGTATATAAGGGAAGCTAAAGTAATAAAGTCATGAACCAATATTCCAATGCAATACTTTACCCATCCATGGTCTCAAGTGCTGGTGTTGACCCGGGAGATAGTTGTATGCCAAGTTAAAGAAGAATCCTAAATACGATGATGAATGATTCATGACAATAGAATAGTTTATGAAATAAAGAAACGCCCACAAGACTCAAGACACATAAATCGGAAGTTTACAACTTATGATTTATTGAAAGCTACTCATTGTATGGAATGGGTGGTGCTAGAAGGTCAGTCCACTCCACTTGTCATTAATGTACTACTTGCAATTGACTTTGATGGCATACTTTGCATGGCCCATTGCTTCATATATAAATCCCATGGCGATCTCATAATCAACCATCAGGAATACTAGGCACTAACAATTTGCTCACATTTTTATAAAACCCCCAGCTATTAATAACTACTGTGACTTCACTTGCGGATGGAATCCTTGACATAGTGAAGTAACCTATTTCTCAAAGGCAACTATCATCTTTAACCCTATGTGGTTGCAGATCTGGTAATGGCCAGCCTTATCATCTCTCTTCATATGTATCTCGTCATTGTATTTAGGTTCTTTGAGTGATAGTACATAAGTTTTGTTGCTGTCTCCCTTACTCAACATAGTCCTTCATTTGCTTTAGCTCACTAATGACTTCCAACATAAGGTCAATACATTGAGCTGCACATGGGCTTCCTCTTTCTCATAATTTTTCTTCTTCTCACTCACCTAGTTCTTAGGATTATGTTGTGACTTGAACTATGTGCTCCTCCCAAAAAGTCTCCCCCTCGATAAGCAGAATCCTCCTAGCTCTATGCAATTAGGGGCTCGAAGCCAGGGGCCACATTTGCAATAGTGGACATCATGAGTTCATAGCATTCAGTATTTACTGCATGAATGGGATGACAATATCACAACCACTTAGCAATTCCTTTCAAAATGCACTTCCTATTTCTCTTGGCCCTCATGGAATTTAGGGTCTTTTGGTATGAATGGTTCTTGGGCATAAAGTGGGTTGATTCGACCTTGGATAAGCTCAAAAGCTACTAAGTCTTGGTGTTTGGGTGTAGTTTTTGACTCAAGAAAATCATTCGATGTGGCAAATGGGACAGCTTCCAATAAGTATTTGTTGGGACGGTGATGCAAATCACCCCCATTGGAAATTTCCTCTGTTCTTCTGGGTAATTTCGTCACTGAAAAAGGGCCTTTTATGAAGCCCATAAAAGTCCATTTTTAGAGAGAGAGAACATAAGAAAAAGTGTAGAGAAGTTTGGGGGATTGCAATTGGGGTTTTTGCACAAACCCTATCACCATTGTGACCTCGTATTGGGCCGGTCTGTCATCGACATTTCTTCGTGGCGACGGTCTTGGCCGACGGTGATGAAGAGAGGAGTTGATTGATCGTGGTATTGTGGTAGAAAATATCTATTGAGATTTCTTTGCCATTGTATGAGGTAATCTCTACATAACCCCAAACTTGTAAATTTCTTTCATTGATAGTGAATGTATCCTTACCCCTTGCCTGTGGATGTAGCTCATTTTATGGTGAACCATGTAAATATGTATGTGCCTTCTACTTTTACTTGTGTTGTAGACTTCTCATTTTACTTTTTTTCTTGTTTATATATTTTTTCCAAATATATACACACATTATTGTTCTTGGGTATTTTGTCTGGGTGTTGGATTCATTTTTGTGGGGTGCTCACCACATCAAGTAGGGATTTGGGTTATCCCGATTTTCCAACAAGTGGTATCAAAGAACTCAAGGAAGTGGTGTAGTATTTTTGGGAAAATGAAAACTCACAAGTTTAAGGTGAAGTTTAATGGGAAAGATAATTTTGAAATTAAAAATGCTAGATTTATTAGTACATCAAAGGCAACACAAAGCGTTGCTTGGAGAAGATACAAACCGGTAAATGTGACTAATGATAATTGGGAGGAGCTTGATATGGAGGCATGGGCTACTATTTGTATGTGTTTGGCGAATGAAGTGTTGTTTAATATTGTTGGGAAAAAACGACAAAAGATTTGTGGAAAAAGTTGAAAAGTTTGTATTAAACAAAATCTATCACAAAATTGATTTTTCATAAAAAGAAAATTGTATTCCTTGAAAGAAGGTGCAAAAGTGTCATAACACTTGAATAGATTTAACAATATCATTTGTCAACTTGAAAGTATTGTTGTGAGAATGGAGGATGACGATAAGGCGGTTGCCGAAATCCTATGATAACCATGTTACTACATTGAGTTGTAGTAAAGAAACTCATCTTGATTTGTGCTCAGTTTGTAGTGCTCTCCTTGTCGATGAACTTCGAAAGAAGGCATATTTGGGAAGTTCGGTAGAATAAAAGCAGAAGCTTTTGTGGCAAGACGTTGATCGAATGAACGGGGAACTTCATTGAGGAATTAGTCGAGAAAATCTCGATCAAAATCAAGAGGGCCTAATAACAAGAATGTATGTTGGTATTGTGGGAAGCCCGGTCGTATAAGGAAGAATTATTATAAAAGAAGGGGTGAATTCTTTTAAAGATCCTAATGCGGGAGGTGAAAGGCAAAGTGAATCTAAGAATGATACAAATCAATTTGAAGAGTCAACATTTGGATTTATAGAAGATGAAGTATTGATGGTGGCATAAAATTTTATATTCTATCAAAATTGGATAATTGATAGTGCAGCCATCCATCAAATGTACCCACATAGATCATGGTATGACTCGTATGAGTCATGTGAAGGAGGATCGGTATCCATGGGTAATAACTCAACTAGCCAAGTGGTTGGAATGGGTTCGGTCTACCTACAAATGTTTGATGGAACGATTCAGGAAAATATGGATGTTGGGCATGTGCCAAAACTAAAAAGGAGCTTGATTTCCCTCTCTTCTCTAGATATGGAAGGTTACAAGTTCACCGGTCAAAGTGAAGTAATCAAAATATCAAAAGGAGCTCTAATTGTGATGAAAGGAGTCCTAGTTGGGACCTTGTACAAGTAGTTGGGAAGCACAATAATAAATGATAAAGTGAATTCGGTAATTGAAGGTGAGGAAGTTCCATTTCGCGTATGACATAGAAGATTGAGGCATATGAGTGATTAGGGTATGGAGGTCTTGATGGAGGTGCGTTGTATTTTGTTTCGTTTATCTCAAGTTCAAAAGTGATATATTTTGTGCATTCAAGAATTTTAAAGCCGAAATATACGGGGCATCACATCAAAGTTCTTTGGACGGATAATGGTGGAGAGTTTGTACCAAAGGAGTTCGAAAGTTTTTGCAAGGCTGAGGGAATTACTAGGCATATTACACAAATACCTTCAATCCTCAACAAAATGGTGTGCTCGAGAGTATAAATTATATTTTGATGGAGCATGTGAGGTGCATGTTAAGCAATGCTGGTCTAAAACAAAAATTATTGGTGGAAGCCGTATCAATGGCTTGTTATCTCATTAACCGGTCGACTTCGGTAACATTGGGAAGCAAAACTCCTAATGAGGTATGGTATGGAACTCCTAGTGATTACTTCATTTTAAATTTTTTTTGTTGTGATGCCTATGCACATATTCCAAGTTGCGAAAGGAATAAGTTGGATCTAAGGTCAAAGAAGTACATCTTTGTAGGGTTATAGCAAGGGTGTGAAGGGATACCGGCTATAGGATTCATGTAGCCAAAAAATAATCATTAGTTACGATGTGCATTTTGATGAATCCAAGGTATTGACAAAATGGTCGAAGATGAATGACACACTGGTCAAGAAGTGCAATAAGAGAGCCAAGAGTTTGAAGGCAACCCCGTAATACTTCCATCAAGTGTAACTATGCCTTATGATAATATACTCATTGATCATGGTGAAGAACATGAAGAACTAGGAAATCAAGATGAAGAACCACATGACCGCTATGATGAATTTGTGCCTTTGGCACATCGGTGCTCTATTCGAGAAACGTGTGCACCCAAGTGGTATAAAGATTGTGGATCCAAATACTTTGCATGCTTTAATAGTCGAAAATGAAGAACCAACATCATTTCGTGAAGCCATTGAAAATAATGGTATTGAGCATTGGGAAAGAGCTATAGAAGAAGAGATATTGGTCCTTCAAAGAAACAAGTCTTAGGATTTGGTAGAGCTACCAAAAGGTAGAAAGGCCATTGGTTATAAATGGGTGTTCAAGATAAAGAAGGGACCCGATGGCGAGTTTGAAAATATAGGGCAAGATTGTTGGCAAAGGGTTTGTCACAAAAGCAAGGCATTGACTACGATGAAATTTTTGCACCGGTGGTCAAGTTGGTTTCAATTCGTTTGGTACTTGGATTAATTACTATGTATGATTTAGAATTTGAGCAAACGGATATGAAGACGGCATTTTTTCATGGGGAACTCGTGGAAGTGTACATGGAATAGCCAGAAGGCTTCATAAAGAAGGAAAAAGGAGGACTTGCGTACAAATTGAAGAAGTCCTTGTATGGGCTCAAGCAAGCACTAAGACAATAGTATAAAACATTTGATATATTCATGATGAGCCTTTGGTACACTAGAAGTATGTATAACCATTGCGTTTATTTAAAGATATTTGATGATAGTTGATTTTAGTCTTTTTTGTGGATGACATGCTTTTGGTGTGTAAAGATATGGCTAGAATTAATGAGCTCAAGACATCTTTGAGCAAAAGATTTGAGATGAAGAATCACGGGCCAGCAAGGCAAATTCTTGGGATTGAATTTAATAGGGATAGGCTGAAAGGATTTTTGTCACTATCTCAAATAGGTTACATAGAAAGGGTGCTTGAACAATTTGGCATGAAAAATGCAAAGCTGGTGAAAGCGCCTCTAACGTCTCACATCAAATTGTCTTCAAAGCAAAGCCTGAAGATGGAAGAAGAAAGAAGAAGCATGGCTAAGGTGCCCTATGCTAATGCGATGGGAATTTTAATGCCATGGTATGTACTAAATTGGATATTGTCCATGCAGTTGGGTTTTAAGTTAGTTTATGGTGAACCCTGGAAAGGTTCATTGGGATGCAACAAAATGGATGCTTCAGTATTTAAGAGGATGTACTAGTTATGCAATCACATTTGGAAAGGGCTCAAATCCAATGCAAAGTTTTGTGGATGCAAATTTTGCTAGTGATGTTAATAAATGTATGCCAACTACCGCATTTGTTTTTCGGTTTGCAAATGGACCTGTAAGTTGGATGTCAAGGCTCGAAGACATGGTAGCATTATCTACTATCGAAGGTGAATATATGGCAGCATCAGAGGAATCAAAAGAAGTCGTGGCTTCGAGGATTGATGGGTGAGATAGGCATTGTGTGCAAGACCATGGAACTATTTTGTGACAATATGGGTGTTATTCACTTGGCCAAGAGCAGTTCACCACAAGAGGTCATGACACATATTCGTTCAATATCACTATATCTAATAAGTTGTTGAAGATTGAAGAATTCGATTGGTCAAGATCAAGACCGAAGATAATCTTGTTGATGTGCTTACGAAGCCCATCCAAATAGAGAAGTTAAAGTGGAGTCTAACGTCTCTAGGTTTCAAGAAAGGACAAAAGTGAAGGTTTTGGTAAGGTAACGGTGTGACTTTGCATCAAGGTGAAGATTGTTGGGACGGTGATGCAAATCACCCCCCATTTTGAAATTTCCTCTTTTCTTGAGGGGTAATTTCATCACTGTAAAAGTGAATTTTTGGAGAGAGAAAATATAAAAAAATTTGTAGAGAAGTTTAGGATATTGAAATTGGAGTTTTTACACAAACCCTAGCACCTTTGTGGCCTAGTATTGGGCCGATTTTCCCTCACCATTTCTTTGCGGCGACGGTCTTGGTTGACAGTGACGAAGAGAGGAGTCAATTGTTGGTAGTATTGTGGTAATAAATATTTATTTGAGTTTTTTTTGTCATTGTATGAGGTAATCTCTACAAAACCCCGAACTTCTAAATTTCTTCCATTGATAGTGAATGCATTCTTTCCCTTTGCCCGTGGATGTAGCCCATTTTGGGTGAACCACCTAAATGAGAATGTGCCTTCTACTTTTACTTGTCTTATGGTTTGCTGATTTTTTATTTTACTTGTTTTTCTTATTATATATTTTTATCAAAGATATTGCACACATTATCGTTTTTGGGTATTTGTTTGGGTGTTGGATTCATTGTTGTAAGGTGCTCACCACATCAAGTAGGGATTTGGGTTATCTCGATTTGCCAACAAATGCCGGTTTCCTAAACAAAATACCCAAAAAGAATAATGTGTGCAATATATTTGGGAAAATATATAAACAAGTAAAATGAAAAATTACCAAACCACAACACAAGTAAAAGGCACATACACATTTATGTGATTCACCCAAAACAGGGCTACATCCACGAGCAAGGGGCAATGATGCATTCACTATCAATGGAAGAAATTTACAATTTTGGGGTTTTGTAGCGATTACTCATACAATGGCATCGAAAGCTCAAATAGATATTTCCCACCATAATACCACCATTAATTGACTCGTATCTTTGCCACTATCGACTAAGACCATAGCTACGAAGAAATGCTGATGAAAAAACCAACACAATACAAGGCCACAATGGTACTAGGTTTTTGCAAAAACCCCAATTTCTATCCCCCAAACTTCTCAACACTTTTTCTGTTATCTTTTTATCTCTATAAATGTACTTTTATAAGCCTCTATAAAAGACCTTTTTCTATTATGAAAATACCCCTATAGAGAGAGGGAATATCATATGGGGGTGATCTTTACATCATGTCCCAACAATCTCCACCTTGATGCAAAATCACACCCTTACCTTGCCTTGCCAAAGCCTCACTTCTTTCTTTTCTTGAAACCTAAAGAAGTTAGGCTCCATTTCAACTTCTCTAATTGAATCGGTTTCGTAAACATATCTGCAAGGTTGTCTTCAGTCTTTGACTTGACCAATCGAATTCCTCTATCTTCAACAACTTGCCGGATATAGTGATATTGAAGCAATGTGTCTTCACCGCTTGTGGTGAATCGGTTCTTGGCCAAGTGAATAGCACTCATATTGTCACAAAATAGTTCCATGGGCTTGTATACAATGCCCATCTCACTCATCAATCCTTGAAGGCATGCGACTTCTTTTGATGCCTCTGTTGCCGACATATATTCGGCTTCGGTAGTTGATAATGCTACTGTGTATTGGAGCCTTGACATCCAACTTACCGACCTATTTCCTAACTGAAAAGCAAATGCAGTAGTTGACCTACCTTTGTCAACGTCACCGGCAAAATTTGTATCCACAAAACCTTGCATTAGATTTAAGCCCTTCCCAACTTTGATTGCATAAGTAGTAGTGCCTTATAAATACCAAAGTACCCATTTTGTTGCTAACCTCTTCGAGATTCGCCATAAACCAACTTAAAACACCAACCTCATGGGCAATATCCGGTCTAGTACATGCCATAGCAAACATTAAACTTCCAATCGCATTTGCATTAGGCACCTTAGCCATGCTTCATCTTTCATCTTCTGACTTGCTTTTAAGGCAATTTGAAGTGAGGCGCTAGGGGTGTCTTCACCGGCTTTGCATTTTTCAAGCACTATTTCTATGTAACCCATTTGAGATAGTGACAAAATTTCAGTTTGCATATCCATTTCAATTTCCCTTGCCAGCCCGAGATCCTTCATCTCAAATCTTTTGCTTAAAGATGTCTTGAGCTCATCAATTTTAGCATTATCCTTACACACCAAAAGCATGTTATCCACATGTAAGACTAAACTCAACCATCATCAAAGAACTTTAAATAGATACAATGGTCATACCTACTTCTGGTGTACCCAAGGCTCATCATGAGCATATCAAATTTTCTATACCATTGTCTTGATACTTGCTTGAGCCCATACAAGGACTTCTTCAATTTGCACATAAGTCCTTCTCTATGAGGCCTTCCAGTTGTTGCATGTATACTTCCTCTTCGCATTCCCCATGCAAAAATGCCGTCTTCACATCCATTTGCTCAAGCTCTAAATCATGCCTAGCAACTAACCCAAGCACCAAGCGATTGAGACCAACTTGACTACCGGTGCAAAAATTTCATCGAAGTCAATGCCTGTCTTTTGTGAAAAACCCTTTGCCACCAATCTTGTCCTGTGCTTTTCAAACTTACCATCGGGCCCCTTCTTTATCTTGAACAGCTATTTACAACCAACGGTCTTTTCCAATGTAGAGTCTTGTTTCTTTGAAGAGCCAATATCTATTCTTCCATCGCTCTTTTCCAATACTCGGTACCAATACTTTGAATGGCTTCATGAAATGATGTTAGCTCTTTAGTTTTGACTATCAAAGCATGCAAAATATTTGGATCCACATAATCTTTGTGCCACTTGGGTGCACGAGTTTCTCTAGTAGAGTGCAGATGTGCCAAAGACACAACTTCATCATGATGGCCATGTGTTTCTTCATCTTGATTTCCTAGTTCTTCATGTTTTTCACTATGATCAATAATTCTATTTTCATAAGGCATAATTGCTCTTGATAGAAGTGTTTCAGGGTTGCCTTCAAACTCTTGGCTTTCTTGTTGCACTTCTTGACCATTGTCCTTCATCAACATCCCTTTTGCCAATACCTTGTATTCATCGCAAGGTACATCCCAACTGGTGATTCTTGTTCGGGTACTTGGATCCCTTGACACCCTTGCTATGACCCACAAAGATGCACTTCTTTGATCTTTGATCCTTGATCCAACTTATTCCTTTGGCAACTTGGAATAAGCGCATAAGCATCACAACAATTTGTTTTTGAATCGGAGTAATCACTAGGAGTTTCTTGCCATACCTCATTAGGGGTTTTTGCTTCCTAGTGCTATCGAAGGAGACCGGTTGATGAGATTACAAGTCATTGTTATGGCTTCCGCCCATAATTCTTGTTCTAGGATTGTAGGCATTTGTGTAATGTCTAGTAATTCCCTGGACCTTACAAAAACTTTTGAGCTACTATGATACGAATTCTGCACCGTTATCCGTATGAAAAACTTTGATATATTGCCCCGTAGATATTTCAACTTTGGCTTTAAAATTCTTGAATGCATAAAATACATCACTTTGGGACTTGTGTGTTTTAATCCATACCTTTCTTGAAAAGTCTTCAATAAATGTAATAAAATACAATGCACCTCCATGAAATGTAGTCGGTGAAGGGTCCCATACATCCGAGTGAATATAATCAAGTTTGCACCTACTTGTATTTTTCCTGGCCTTGAAGGGTTGTCTATGTTGTCTCCCATAGACTCAATGCTCACAAAATTCTGATCTATCAAACCGAAGTGTAGGAATAAGATTCCTCTTCATCAAGACCTCCATACCCTTATCACTCATATGTCCCAATCTTCTATGCCATAAGTGAAATGGATTTTTTCACCTTCAACCACCAAATTCAATTCATCATTTATTATTGTGCTTCCCAACAATATGAATCCAACAATATGGAGTACAGAAATGGACTACGGTCGCACTCCTGTCAAATGGTCACAAAGCCTAGTGGTCTGGACATTCAAAAGGGGCTTCACATTGCTCTGTAAATTTGTGGAATATGGTAGCAAATGAAAATGGCAATAGGCGTAGAGTTGATTGGTCATACAGGTTCTCGATGCCATATCTGTTGGAATTGCTGGGAGCCTGGAACTCATGACCAAAATGGCCTCAACCCAACCTCAGCCCATGGGGATCATCATTATATGAGATGTAGGACCCTCCGAGCAAAGATGAAGAAGTTCGGGAGCTGCCACTATGTTAAATTGATGTATGGATGCCCCAAAATGGAGCTTGGTCAAACCTGCCCCAAATAGTCATCTAAGGCCCCCAAATTTTACTCTAAGGTTCCCTAAAGGTGTCATCTTAAAATCAAGTCATTCCAATATCGGATGACCGAGATATGGGCCCACAAAGTTGAAGATTATTGAAGGAGCACAGTTCGGGTCCAAAGAGAAGGCAAAATTACAAAGTAGCCCTTAGAAATCAGTGTCCGAAGGACCTGAAATTTGGGTGATGGTTGAAACTTCCTTAAAACGCTTAAATGCAAAATTTGGGCTCAATCCGACGCCCAAAAATACCATTTTCAAAGTGGTCTTGAGGGCACACTGTAGGACCACCAATTTCTAAAGCATGTGAACCATATTGTGGCCATGGTCTAGCGGCTGGTGAACAAAAATCAGCAACATGGCAGGATGATCACCTCTGCAAGTTTTGCTGATGTCTCCCAAATCCCACACTGAAATGACTTGAAATTTTGATATGTTATTCTTGACTCAACGAGCTTTCCATCAGTATATATATCAAAGGGGTTCTTTTCATGGATCAATACCAAATGGAATAAAAAAGTATGTGATTGAAAAGTTGTTCATGAGTTCCAGTCTACACAACCCATGTCCACTTTTTTTATCAATTTCTCACAATCAATGTGGTGGTTGGAGCTGAAACTTTATAGATATAGTCCTTGCCCAACCCCCTAAACATCAATATGATTTATCGATGGGTTTATAACAAGATTGGGGATCTTGAAGCAAAGCTTTTAAGTGTCCAAAAGAAGAAGAATGCTGAATTTTCGAAAACAAGGCAGTAAAATGATCATTGCTCCCTCAATCTTTGGAGTTTTTTAATCTAAATTTGTTGCAAAATGCTACTACAAGTTGAAATTAAAGTAGAGAAGGAAACAGTTTGGTATGATCTAGAGAGAAGAAAGTAGAGAAGAAAACAGTTCTACGAATATTATGGCCCCCGGCAAGTTAGGGACCCTCTGGGCGAGTTAGGGACCCTCTGGAACCGGCAGCCTGCCAGTTCCAGTTAACTAGCTTGAGTCTGATTTGGACTTGAGCTTTAAAACATTGGTTTGAACCATTTCATTACTGCTTAGTCACATGATTATCCTTTTTCATGTCATGCTAATTTATGGTCTTTTAAATAAATATGCAGATATGAGTATTTCTTTGGCCTGCTACGTGACTTCCCTGAACTTCAATTTACAATCAATGGAGGCATCACTTGCATTGATGAGGTTAGGATAACATTCAACTACTCCTGTATCAGTTTCCTTTTTTTTTTGGCTCAGTTGGATCTCTTGCTTTTATTCGATGGTCTAAATGTTTGTATATCTTGTATTAATTTGAACTGATATTTGTCAAGGATTTGGTTGTTCAATGTCTTGAGTTTGAAAGAAGGCAAAGGTTACTTTAGATGAAAAGGAATGACATCCTAGATATTCTATCCAAATATGTTTTGCATGCCTTTCCATATTGGTACCAAAGATTATCGCTGTCAACTATATTTTGCGAGTGATATTCATTATAATTGCAGCCATCTTTCCCTTTTATACAATTATACTCATCATTTGATTCTCATTAGCATCATTTTGATGCCTTAAAGTGTCTACACAGACACAAATAAGCTTGAGAATTAAACCAGATAATTATCTGCCAAGAAATGAAAGACGAGTTCTGGGAATTAGGAACAGTACAAATCATGGCACTACGTCTAAAAGGCTTTCCATCATCCTGCATGTGTGTATAAACCCTGGGTAGGTTGTAGACCAAAAATATTTTTTTTTTAACTGCATGTTTTCTAAGAAATACTCTGGATATTTCAAGGTAAAACTAAAAAAAATCGTATCTAAAGTATTAAAAAAGAAAAGGTAAAGCTAAAAGAAGTTGGTATATTTTAACGCTTAGGCCCTGTTGGATTTACCACTAATCACTTCTAATTTTAATTTTTTAACACGCCTCTGTGGGAAATATCCTGCAGTGTGTATGTCTATGTCCAATTTTGGACCTCATTTGTTTGAGAAGTGCTGCAAATAAGCCCCTAATAGTAGCATTTGATGCTAGCAATAATACATCTGCTCAGTGATTCCAAACTTTCTCTAAGTGTTTAGAACCTGACTTGTGGGTGCAAATCCCCCAATTACCTAGAGAAAAAGAAATACTATATGTTGGAGAGATATAATCTGTTACTCACATTATTATGTCATATACAAATTTTTGGATTGGCTATGATGAGATGTCTGTCCCAATGGAAGATATGGTAGTAGTTTGAATCACCATCGCTCTTATAGCATTGATTCAATGTTCTTTGCCTTGGATGCAAATGATGGATGTAGTTGTTCATGATGCTCTACTATTAGAAATAATTGTTTATCTCCTACAATAAAAAAAAGTGACGCACATCCATCCAGATGATACTCAATCACCTTCAAAAGGTTCTCTATAACTCAAATAGAAAAAACTGTGCTGGTTTGAGCAAGTTAGGAATGTTATGGCCACAAAACTGGAGCTTAGAGTTTCATCATGGGAAACTACAACATCCAATACGTGGTATATGGTAGCCAGCTGTGGCATCCATCTCATCTTCCCATCAACAGATAGTGGAGACACTGGTTCATCTCCACCATCCATCACTTAGACAGTATGCCAGTACCGTACGTCATACACAAGTTTCGTAAGGTATATTTTTCCATTCACTCATTATATGGGATTGGTGTACCAAATGTTGGTGATGAATTCCCATAAGCTTTATCCTCATTCTGAATATCAGATTAACAAGTAGGGTCAATAGAGTACTTTTTTGGGATCTAGGTTTCTTGGTTTCGTAGGCTCTTTCTTTCTTAGCTATTTTATGTATGTATAATTTTAGCCTATTGATGCATTTCCAGAATAGGACTGCAACATCAGAGACGAGGGGAATATGCCCCAAATTTTCTCTCTACTTGAAAGGTGCAACAATCTTGTAACACACATATACTAACCTGCATTATGAACCTCATACTCCCCTGTTTCTATTAAATGTTTTCAAAAATAAATAGAAGGCTGATCCTAAATAACTTCCAAACAAATCATATCTGAAAGAAAAATTCCTATTGTACCTTTACCCTGTATAACTAATCCTTATGACACATATTTGAGTACATCCAGGTTTGGGTCTTCTCTTCCCATTTACTTCATATGATGGCCATGCGAATGGAGAAGGATCACATGATTAACACTCTAAATGAGTTACTTGTCTGTTATCTATCATAGAACAGAGTCAACAGACTACATTATCTATATTGTGGAATACAAATTGATGTGTTTGATGAATTTATTGATTGCACGTCTTAAGACTTGGGTGCTCATACTACATCTTCTACACTAAATACGAAAATTGGAGTAATGCCACACATTTCATGAGTATGCAGAACATATTGAGATGGACTGCAGTTACTTGAGAGAGGCTAGTTCCATGCATGGTCTTTGTTGGCATATTTCATCTCAACATAGAATAACAGATCTCCCTGTTAAATGGATTTTTCTATCTTTGTAGTAAGTCATCAATGTTTAAGCTAATATAATCAGTGTATATATCCATGTAATATTTGTTTGTTACTTTTTCTTGAGCATTTTCTGTGCACTGGTTCTTTTTCTTTTCTTTTTGTTTTTGGGTAGGAGTCGTGTACAAAAGTGATGCCACAAGGACCATGAGTCCTGTATATAAGTAAATTCCACTTCTATGAATGTTGAGGATTTCACGGTTAGAAACAATTCATGGTTACTAAGTTATCTCTATGTGTTGCACTTTTCCATAGGTTCATGCAGCACAATTGCAAGGAGCCCATGGTGTGATGGTTGGACGTGCTGCCTATAATAAGTAAGAGAGTTAAAATCGAGTTTCGGCTGTATCTGATATAGGTTGATTAGTGATCTATTTGAGGTGCTGAATTTGTTGAAAGCACATAATTAAATAAAAATATTAATTCGAAAATGCCCCTGAAAGTTGCACCTCAAAATTTTCATCAGGCTAGATAAATTTTGTTCCATGTAGGAGTGAAGATCGAGATTTGCATATCTACTATTCCTTTCTCTTTTGTATGAGATATTTTTGTCCAACTTTTATGGACATCTACATCAGGTTGCATTTGTATTTCATCTAATAGATGATAATAAGGGTTAAGCATGGGGAAGATGTCCTCCATAGAAGATATTGTCATCCTGCTCCTTTGTCAAG
The DNA here is from genome assembly GCF_000471905.2 of Amborella trichopoda. The sequence continues at coordinate 1,518,290 of NW_006497610.1, read as the reverse complement.
GACTGCTGCATCATGATGTCTCTGCAGGGTACTCTTGATGATTCTTTTGCCATCTGTGTTCGAACATTGGATCCTACTTGGTGTGATAGAGACGCATAGTAAATTAGTTTTTACTTTTTTTTTTTTTTTGTACTCCAGGTATTTGTTGAGGGCCAAAGAAGTAGAAATTTTTAGCACAAACTTAATTTCTTATTACTTTCGTTATTGTTTTTGATTTAGGACTAGAATTGCCTTATGCATGCCAGAAGTATTTTGGAAAGTACTTAATGAGATCAGCTTATTTTTATATTCTTTTGTATTTTTATGGTTTTGTACATATTTCAATGTTTTTCCAATTTTGGTCTTTTATACCTGTTTGTACTTAATTGCGTTCCTAGAGACTCTTGATTTCTTCTGGAAAAGCAAATCTAACTGTTTTATAGATGAGTTGGTCAATCAGGAGAGGGAGAGAGGGCCTGTACACCAGAGGGAGGAAGAGAGATACTATCCTTGGTGGACACTGCTTTTATTTTTGAACTAGATAAAAAGCAGTAGCTACTTTTCTGAAAATCAATCTGGATAGTCACGCAAGTTACTGTGTTTGACTCAGTGAATGAGTTGGTTGATTGAGCTGCGTTAGCCAAACTCCAAGAGCTTTAAATTAATGACATTTACAAATTTCTTATGCTATTCTATGGATAACAAAGATATCATTGTAGTACACAAATGAGGGCAAAAGAACTTGGTAGGGGAAAAGACAAAAATGGTTTAAATTTGAAATTTCATGGAAGGAGATAATGGGATTTTTATGTATGGCTCTTTATGGAATCTAGAGGAGCAAGCTTTAATTTTGTGAATTTCCTATTGTTGTTACCAAAATGATGAATTTGTTTAATAAGCACCTATTGGCAGTCCTTGGTCAACTCTGGGTCTCGTTGATGCTGCTGTATATGGGATGCCGAATAGCTCTCTCTCGCGCCGCCAGGTTTTCAAACCCATCTTATTTGGCTCTTAATTAGTGTCTAGTGAGTCGTTTTAGGAAAGTCTACTCTATTTCTATGTTCCATGAAAAATCTATAGTTCATTGGAATATGTATGTCCATTACTACTCCATCGATTTGTGTTGAGTGTGATCAGCAGAAAAAAAAAAAAGATGAATGGTTCTGGAAAGGTTGGGACCTGTAAGAATAGATCATGTCCCCAAGATTGGGTTCCAGTCTCTCCATCACCGTACATTTCATTAAAGGGTGTTGTTCCTAGTGGCAATGGTTTTCTGAGAGCCATAGGATTGTATTATACGTGTCCCCTATTTTGTCCTCTTCATTTATATTATTTTGAATCTGTCTTACTAACACTTTTTAATGCAGATTCTAAAAGAATTTCAAGTCTATGGCGATTCATTTTTGGAGAAATATGGACCAAATAAGCCAAGCATTCGGCAGGTAATTAAGGTGAGATATGAAAACGTGATCTTCTAGTGTTTTTCCTCTTTTACATTCGTTGGTTTTTTTTTTTCACAATAATAAGCAATGAACATTTTCTCCTATGTTCCACAACTTCTGATGGGAGCTTCCGGAAGAAAATTATGTGAAATCATGTTACTTTACTTTTTGTAGGATGTTTAATAGAGCCTTCAGCTTCCAGAAAAACATGAGTCTTTTCTTTCTCCTTTATGTGTATTCGCAAAAGTTCATGACAATTTGGCTCACTTTTAGAGAAAATAAGAGCAAGGGAAGTAATATATTGGAAAATAGAAACTTCTCACAAAATGCTTTTTGTCATATATACTCAATATGAAAAGTAAGATCTCTTCCTTTTCTCCTTTATTAGGGAGGGAACATATGCAGAGCATTGTTTAAAAACCAGGCAAGCTGGATCAGAACGGTGGTGACTGATCTGCTTTCAAGATTCCCGGGTTTTCCCCTGTTCCCATGGGTTTTTAATTTTTATTTTTTAATTATTTCAATAGAAAATCTTGGGTCGATAATTTAGAAAATGGAAGGATTGAAGAAGATGGTGCACATAGAATTAGAGTTGGGTGGGCTAGGTGGAGATGTGCAACCAAAGTTTTATGTGATTGCCGCATACAAATGAAGTTGAAAGGGAAGTTCTATAGGACAACTGTGAGACTAGCTTTGCTTTATGGAGCGGAATGTTGGGTGGTCAATAAACAACATACTCATAGGATAAGTAGCTGAGATGAGGATTTTGAGATGGATGAATGGCATGACAAGAACGGATAGAACTTGAAATGAATACATTCGGGGGAACTTAGGTGTGGTTCCAATAGGTAATGAGATAAAAGAAAATAGACTTAGGTTGGGTGGCCATGTGCAGTGCAGACCCAATACAGTACATGTCAGGTGATGCGAGTTGGTTCAAGTGGAAGGCTCAAAAAGGGCAAGGGGTAGGCCCAAAAAGGCATAGTTGAAAGTAGTGAGAAAAGATATGGCGACTTATGGCCTCACTTGAAGGTATAGCCCTTAATAGAGCAAGAGCAAAATGGAGACGGACCAAGATTTGTGTAGCCAACCCCAAAAGTTGGGAAAATAATCAAATGATGATGATGAATTATTTTAATAGAAAAAAAAAACCGAAGAACATGTGAGCTAGCTCTGCTAGTTCCTTGCCGGCTTGGAACCAGTAAATGGTGATCTTGTTGACCCACTTGACCGGTCTAGTTTTTTTTCAAACATTGATTCAGAATTAAGACTAAGATATCCAACTACATCATCTATTTGTTATGCATGGATAGTGAGTGAAATTAGCATAGCAGTCTTTTCTCCGTGCAGTTTTTTAAGAGATAAATAAATATTTCTGTCTTACATGTTTGTTATGACATGAGTTGTCTAATGTGTTGCTGAACAGTAATGTTAAGTTGCTTCTTTGTTGCAAGAGAAGAATCATGCCTATTAACCTACGAGGGATGAGTATAGGATTATCAATGGACGATGGAAAACCTTAATCTAAGTGTTTCATCACCAACCAGTAAACTGAGGTTGTTGATGGGGCGAGTTAGGCCTACCATTCGATCAGGTCTATGTTTTGGTGGGTCCCACTCTTTCTCCATCACCATCCATCAGATTGGGTTATAATATGTTTCCCTTAACCCGTTTCAAACCCGGGTAGAGGAGTTGGGTTGCATTAGGTAGTGATGTAGGAAAATTTTAGGGAACAGTTAAATCAACAAGAAACAAAGTTCAACACAAGCATAATGCAAAGAAACACAAGGTTTCTTCTCGATACACCAAGCTAGGGTTCCAAAAGCCTAAGCTTTTCGCTCTTTCAATTTTTAAAAATCACTTGGAATTGACCCTCTCAATTTCTCACACACCTCTTATATATTATAATTCAATGTTCAAAGACATTACATGTCTATACAATTATTAAAGTAGCCTATATATCCTAACTTAAACTTAATTTTTGTAATGACAGTTTTACCCCTGTGAACAATACTCGTGAATAGTACTCATGAATGGTATTTGTGAGTAGTTATGAAATAAATAAAAAACTAAAAAAACCTTAGAATGCCTAGAAAACTAAAAATAAATCCTAAAACTAAACTCAAAATATGCATCCTTTAAAATTGAATAAAAATAAAAAATAAATATAATTTTCCCCCCCATCATTCTCCCCTGGTTCGTTCTCAAGTTTTGAAGTGTGCTAAAGATGAAATTGGTGCTTCTAAACTTAAAATATGCATCCTTTAAAATTGAATAAAATAAAAAATAAATAAAAATTTTCCCTCCATCATTCTCCCCTAGTTGGAGAAAACTCGTTCTCGAGTTTTGAAGTGTGCTAAAGATGAAATTGGTGCTATTCTGGCTATATTCTTCAACTCGAATTTTGTAATTCAAGATCTTGAGACTTGTGGGTTATTGCAGTAATCAAAACACAATGATTGTGTATTAGAACTGAGAAACCCTCGAGGAAAGGGTCATTGTATGTCGGTAGAATATTTCTAATCACATAAATTTATTGAAATTGCATCACTTTAGCCATGTAACCCTCTGAATTTGTCCAGACTCAGCTTTAAAGCACACCATGGATGCATCTTTGAGATCAGTGACTAAACCAACAACTTCATCTATCAATTCTCTTATGAGTCCTTCATCCTTTTCCTCGTCAAATACCAATTCAACCACAAAATCTTGATCATCATCGAATCTCCTGCAAGATCTTGTTTTTCATCTATGTATGTCGAAGATTGGTGGCAGATCCCAATCAATATCCTGCTGATTTTTTATACAATCTGTGTCAAAATGAATAATCTCATCCCCAAATCGAAAACCCTTAAGTGATGTTCCCTCCATCAAGGTCTTCTGTCACTATCCTCATCACTCGACTCCTTATGCCAAGCGCCAAAGTGAAAAGGCTTATACTCGAGATCCTCTTGGGCTGAAAGATCATCGTCTTGCCTATTATTGAGGCTCGCGAACTGCTGCACCAGCTGCTGTACTTGCCCTTCAAGTTCCTCAATTCTGTTATCTATAGGATCACGGAGTGGATCTATGAAAATCGCTCTTATACGGACCTTTCTCGCTACCATGGGTACAAACCCTAGGTAAATAATCAACAAAAAAAACTACTTAGACCCCCATTGTAACTTACCCGCTTTATTGTTAACTTAGGGCACCAAAAAATTGATGCTACAATCACTCCGTATAGTGCTACAGTAACTCCATATAATGCTCCAATACTTTTCGAATAGATCACGAGCTCTGATACCAATTTGATGCAAGGAAATTTGAGGGAACAATAAAATCAGCAAGAAACAAAGCTTAACACAAGCATAATGTAAAGAAACCCAAGGTTTCTTCTCCATACCCCAAGCTATTGTTCCAAAAGCCTAAGCTTTTCTCTCTTTCAATTTTTAAAAATCATGTGGAATTGACCCTTTCAAGGCCCCACACATCTTTTATGTATTATAATTTAATGTTCAAAGACATTACATATCCATACAATGATTAAAAGGACCTATATATATCTTAACTTAAACTTAATTTTCATAATGAAAGTTTTACCCCTGTGAACAATACCCATGAACGATACTCGTGAATAGTACTCATTAAATAAATAAAAAGCTATAAATCCTAGAATTCTTAAAAAGCTAAAAATCCTAAAACTTCAATTAAAATATACATCATTTAAAATTGAATAGAAATTAAAAATAAATATAATTTTGCCCTCCATCAGGTCGGCAACCAGCGTAAAACTTTACTACATCTTATTATGAATCCTGAATCTAAATAATTGGGATACGGCTTGAATAATGATGATGAATGAAATGATGGCTTGTTTGTGTTCGCAGTTGTACCTTGTGTGTTCTCCATGTACCTAATGAAAACATTCTTTGCATAATATTTTAGTAGAGATATTCAGTAAAGATATCTCTATTGTATGGTACTTGGTTCTAAATGTCTCTGTAAGCTTATTAGGTTTTGTTCTCATGCTCTCCCATTATTTGGTGCAGCCTTTGCTCAATATTTTCCATTCCGAACCAGGCAATGGTCTATGGAAACGCAAAGCAGATGCCGCCATCCGCCGGTGCACGGTATCAAAAGCTATTTTATGTTTAAACGCATAAACATACATATGTATTGGTGTGTATATATATATGTATGTTAATACATATTTACTTGTGTAAATACATCCATACATATTTGCATACAGACACATTTACATGCATACATGACATAGACATGCATTCATAAACATCTCTACATGCATATATAAATATGCACAAACACCGGCGCTCATATATGCATGTATTGTGTTTTTAGAGCATGGAGTCTTTATCTAAGTCATTTGGTTGTGGATAATCCCACAATTAAGAAATAATGAATTTCTTGCCTCTTTGTTTTTCATTTTACAGATCTTTTATTTGTCAGGCTTCTTCATGTATTTTGCAGACTCTGAATTCTTTTCTTGAAGAGACCCTGGATGCCATACCAGACCATGTCTTGGATGCACCTCCCTTAAACAAGAAGCCATCAGAATCTGATGCCTTTGCGGGAATACATGAACTGCTGCCTTCTCCCTTTGGGAGGAGAGAATTGAAGGTGTCCAATTGCAAAATTATTTTTTAAAAAATTGTTTAAGAGGCATAGTAGAATGGTACCCCGGACATCATGTTGTGGCTTCACCACCCTAACCATCTAGGCCTTGGGCCCATTCCTGCCCATAACTAGTGCTTTCTATAAAACATGGAAATGTATTTTTGGGGAGTGTAATACAGCAACATTGTGTGATGCATGTATAAAGCCCTGTGTTTTGCAAACATGGATTAGAATGTGTTCATGATTTTGCTTTTGCTTGTTTCTTGTGGTCTTACGATAGCTTTGGTTGGTTTTGAATGTGCAGAATGGAATAAATATCCTCTCTCTCTCTCTCTCTCTCTCTCTCTCTCTCTCTCTACTCTACTCTACTTACTTACTTACTTACTTACGTTACGTTACGTTACGTTACGTTACGTTACGTTACGTTACGTTACGTTAACTTAACGTTAACGTTA
>NW_006497610.1:1480739-1491603 GCF_000471905.2 Amborella trichopoda | reverse complement strand
ATATATATATAGAGTAATGATCCTATGAGATCCTCCCACACCCATGTGTGTAGGACCTCAAAGGATCCCATTAAATTTGGCACAGATCTCTAGAAAAATTATTAGATGGGTGTAGGACTTGACTTTTCTAGATTTGTATCAAAATTAATGGTGATCCTTTGGGGTCCTACACACATGGGTGTGGGAGGGTCTCACAAGGTCATTTCCCATATATATATAACTTCATTTATTTTTCATTTTTTTGAGGAAACAGTTGCCTGGGCTTCATGGATATTTCTTTCCAATTTCCAATATGAGGTAGCTATTAGACCTTAGTTGCAAGAACCTCATACTCCCACTCCAAAGCTTGATCTACAATTTCTTTTGAATTTAATTGAGTATACGCTACATTAGAAGTACACCTACTATCTGGTGAACATAAATACCTCTATCATCATCAATCATGGCAATTTGGTCATGCAGCCCAAGTATATGCATCTCCTTCTGACTCACATCTTCACTACCTGTTATGAACGTCCAAATATACATTTATTTTCATAACTAATAATGCATTTAAACTCAAGACTATTATCCTGAACTAATGGTGCATTTAATAAGAAAGATCAGATCTATAACTTTTAAAGACATCAATACTCAGGAAGCGGCAAATTCGACAGGATAATAAAGAAAACAGATAAAAAGTCCATGAGATGAAATTTCAATTGCCCACAAGAAAAGCACCTTCAATGGAATGCAAGCAGATAATGCAACATATGAACCAAAAATCTTGCTGTTGAATGTATCTACAAATGGTCAAGCTACAAGAAAATAGATTAATCCATAAATAGGATAATATTTTGACCGTATCTGGTAGCTATTTGTTTGTGAAGTTAATTGAAATTAAATTTAAATGCCTTCAGCATTTCATGTGTCATCAAGATCCGCTTCATGCATCTCTAGGGTCACGAGGCTTCCAAGGGTTGACAAAGATTACTCCATGTCAAAATTTATAAACCATTAGAAAAAAGTCAACAATGAGACCATGCTTTCTTGTGTCCTCAATTAGAAATACTAATCCACAAATATTTCTCAGATGGCAGGAACAACAAAGATTCAGAGCTCATTCAGTCATGGCACCAACAAGCTGAAACCCAACCAATTTCAGTCATGACAAATCCAGGGAACTGAGTGTTATTACTTCAAAAAAATGCTTAACATCCTAAACATGAACTGCATATCTCACGCGTAGGTGCCAAACTCAGTATTTCATATTTCCATTCCATTAAATATGTGAAAGGAATCTTGAAACTGTTGTTTTTTGATATAACTGGTAGAGGGATTCAACATTTTTATGGGAACTGCATGAAGTAAGACTCATCAAAATGCATTCAGCATTGGCATGCAGAAAATTTATTTGTCACTATAAACAATATCAATGAAAAGGAAAAATTATAATGTCCAATTGACGCTACCACAATAAAATGGTATTTAGACTCCCAAATGTCCTGTGGGCTCAAAGATCACCCACAATTGATGACACCTTGGAGAGCCAAAGGGCCTTGGCACCCTGCCTAGGCAGGCCCAGCCAGCTTGCCCAAGGTTGGGTCCTAGGTGGGCACCTAGCACCTCGGATAAGGCACCCATCTTGGATAAGGCACCCCTTTGCACGCACGCGCATGCATGTGTGTGCGTGTGAGAGAGAGAGAAAGTGAGAGAGTATGTTATGTATATGCATTGCATGCAAGAAAGACAGAAGAGAGATTCTATCACGTGTGTATTGTTCCACTCTCTCTTTGCAACCATTCGCTCTCCAGTCAACCAGTCATCTGTCCCTTGAAAGAGAATTTCTTTTTTGGTTTTGTGTGCGCATGTATGTGTGAGATGGGGGTGGTGAGTGGAGAGGGAGGGGTTGTGAGTCCATTATTTTTCTACTGACTTCAACAAATAACAAATCATCTCTCTCTTCCTTTCTCTCTCTCCCCCCACCCACCCACCCTCCCCTCCCCTCCCCCCCCACCCCCACCACACACACACACAAAAAAAAAAAAAAAATTGTGAAAACTTCCCCTCTTCTTGGCCGCCTCATGTGTGAGGCAGCCACCTAGATGCCACCTAACGCATTTTTATGCACTTGGAGTAAGACTATGAAATGCCACCTAGGTGCTGCATAACACTTAAAGTATATGAAACAAAGAATTTCATTAGACCATTTCAGTGATCAATCACCAAATAAGATTCAGTTTTCCACGTCCAACTGCTCTATGACACCAGGACTGTAGATTAAGAGAATGGTATTTCATTTAATGCATCAAACACATCCATAAAACATGGACCTGCAATCAGCTTGCGCTGAAATGGAGCTTAAAACTGTAATGGATGGAGCCCATATGAGGCATTTTACAAAAAACATTGTAATTGTGAGGAAAGTAAACCATTATCCCTGGTAGTATGGTACATACCACTCCAAAGGGCAATCCACCATTCAATTCTGATGAAGGGACAATATGAATTAATTGGAGTTGGGCCCACAGGGACAACAGCCTAGGTACAGTTAATCTCTACCAACGGTCACAGCAAACAGATGGTGGATGCCCCTCTGGCCTCCAGTATATCATAGCCCAATCAGGAATATGGTATACAACCTTTCACTGATAAGGCAGAGTTCCAAGTAACCTTAAAAGTATTCAAGACAGCCATTGTCATGAAAAAACTGAGTAATAATGCAACATAGGTATCATCAAGTACCTGAAGCCGCTGAAGACTGCTCTCTATGAGAATTTGAAGCATCAGATCTTGAGACATCATTTGCAGTCCCTTTCTTTGATAAATGTATAACTATTTTAGGCCGTTTCCCTCCCTCAGGAGCGCTGGCAAGCTTTCCAGAAGCATCCTCGAGATCCACAACCCGTGATTTGGAGCTCTTAATTTTGACTATTTTAGGGTTTCTTGTATCACTGTGTACTGCTGCTCCTTGAACAAAGACCTTGCTTCCAATACCCGATTGACTGATTGGGGAATTTTCTGATTCATTCCCAATGCTTAAGGTATTTGAAGGCATAGAACCCGCCGCACTAGCAACTTCAAGCCTTGAACCATCAACCTTATGATCTCCCAAACTGTTCTCCGCATGGGCCCCAAGCATTTCATTCAAACCTTCAGTTTTTCCATTTGATTGTGTCTGTGAAGTCTTTTTCTTTGCATATTTTTTGCTCAGTAGTCCATTGTTTGAGTACTTCCCTTGTTCCTTCACACTTTTCAATACTTTCTCAGATATGCCCTTTACAGAAAACTTTAAAGTTCTTCCAAATTCACCTTTCGATACAATATGTGGGTGCTGCTCATCATCTGACGAAGGAGAAAGAGGTACACGGTCTTCATGTGTAATTAAACCAGCAGCAGCTCTAGAGTTGGCAATCTGATCCTGTTCAGCATCATCTCTCCTCCTCCAAAGCTCTTGAACAGCATCATCAAGGTCCCTCACCTGTGTATCACGCAAAAATGTAAATTGTTATCTGCAACAACTGCCACTTTTTTAATGGAAATGATAATGAAATCCAATGGACAATGGAAATCCATAGTCCAATCATTCCAATGAGATTGGTCCACCAAACCGATGACAGGTGATGCTGACAGTAGAAACAATGGGTTATGGCCTGCTCTGATGGGTCCCAGTCTCTCTCCATCACATCCATCATTTCATTGCATGGTGACGACCCAATGGAGTATGGTTTTCATAGTCCACTGTATTGCAGAACACTTTCCATTATTGTAAAAAAGATTATTCCTTCATCCAACATTCACAAAAAGGGAAAATAAGGAACCTCGTAACAGTCACCACGGCAACAAGCACATTTGTAGTACAAGTTTCTATCTGTTTGGAATTCCTGGTATTTTTCATCACTGTAAAACATAAAAACCTTATTAATGAATTCCATAAAGAACAGAAAAGAACAAAGATATGAACAAAAATTTAAAGCTTGACGAGAAAGCCCACATTTCGTGTGGCAGTTCAAGTACTAACAGTAAAAGATTGCAAGAAAACCAATTATCTGAAACAGATTGTTTTTTGAGTGGCCGGAGCAATAAAGAGTCAACATTAGAGCATTTAATAAGTAAAATTCAGTTGACAAGCTTTATGAATGTTGGAGCCTCGTGCAGGTAAATATTCAGCCTTCACTAAGACAATCTAATGCTAATGATAGGGCAGGCTTTCACTTTTAGTGAAGAATAGTAGGGAACGGTAATATTGCTTCAAAAAAAGTAGCATATATATATGTATTTATATGCATGTTAATAAAAGTGCTATGTACAGGCATGTGCATGGGAAGTCAGGTATTTGTATTGTATGCACATGCCAGAGCAAACATGTGTAGGTGAGAAATATTGAAATTTACTGGTTTAACAATAGTTTTAAAATATTATTTCACCAGTATCCATTGGAAATTACGCTACCAGCACTAATAAGGAAAAATGAGAAAAATGTGATTTCATTGAGGCAAACCTGCCCCATTCAAAATCACCCCCCTCAAAAAGTGTCTGGGAGCTCTCCAAACAACTGCAATCTGACAGTAGATAAACATCTAAGAAGAGCAAATCCAACTCGTCTATAATTATTTTTGTTTGTCAAAAAAACTTGAAACCCCAGCACGCATGATGAACTGTCAATTCATCATCACTATTTCAAACAAAAAAATAGTAGATCCGTGAAAGAATGTTCAAACAAGAAGAAATAGTTCGAACATAAGAAACCAAAAAAATGGAAAAATTGGGACAAATGTCAAGAAACCATAATATATATGTATGTATGTATATCAAACAACTGCAACAAAGACCTAAGGTTACAATTAAACCTGATTCCATCACAATGGCAGTGAACCCAACGCCCACAAGCATCACAACAAACCATTGGTGTGGATTCTGAATCCCTGTAAACCTGTAGATCAACAACCAAAAAAAAACAAAACAATTCAGGGAAGTCAAATTAGACTGGCTGAAATTACCTCACTATTTTGCGAGGTAGGTGGCAACTACCTTGTGATTGCCAGTATGCATATGTAAATAAACAAAGAAGCACATGAACAAAGGGGGCCAAACTATGTATAAACTTCATATGAGCCCACAAAAAAGAAAAAAATGACAATACAAGTAAAACATAGAAAGATGTGAACATAAAGGGAATCTTGTATGCATAATTCAACAACTTCATAAGTGAATGAATCAAGTGAAGTGTGAACCTGGTCTATAAAACTAATAAAAATAGTTGCGCAGTCATAGAAACCATCAGGAGCATAGTAAACACTACCTTCAAACATACTGGGCAGTACTTTCCCTTAACAAAGAGCCTCCCACATGCATCACAGCAAGTATACCCTAAAAACCACCTGCAGATTGAACATAGAAAAAAAGTTGTGTGCGGATAGGGAATTTGAAGAAATATAGAGATTAGCAATCAAATAACTAAAAGCTATACATGAATCATATTCAACCATATAAGCATCAGCTCTCTATGACATCAATAAGGCAAAAAGTCAATCAAGGCTTCCTCAGATTCTCATAGATGTATCCCCAAGTCACTTGGGATTCATGCTACATTTTTCATTACTTCTGAGAGAGGAGGCTAGGATTTGAAGGACTCTGTACTCATTGGGCTAGTTGATGATCTTCGTAAAATTATAGGATGTAAGAAGGCAAACTCTAGGTAGATTAAGTAGGTAATTACAAATCTTATCACTCAGAATTCAAGAGGGGTTTTTTGAAATGAGTTTTGGATGGGACCTTGGTAAACCCCAGTTAGCTAATCCACAGCTACCTAGTTTCAACTAAAACAGGACAACCAGCCATTTTTATAAAGGGAATAAGGAAAGGCATGTAACCACAGTGACTACAATGTTTGGTCTTATAATCCCGAGGAAAGGTCCCATTACCAAGCATACCTAATTGAAAGCCAGAACTCCAAAAGCTGTATCACCAGGCAATAAGTGGGCTAGGGCCATAATGCAAGCATCCTTGGCATTCCATCATAATGGTCGAATCAACAAGCAAGATGCTTAAATGGATGTGGCTTCATCATAGTCGTTTTTATTTCGTGTTTCTCTAAATGGGGATGTCGATGAAGGGCACATTTTAACTTTGGATGAAACAATTGTTTAGAGTGCCGCATTTCTGAATGAGTATTGAATATTATACAGCTGGTTTATTGAGAAGAAGTTGGGCCAAAGAGTGAATTTGAGAAAAACAAAGATTATGTTCTTTATCGGCTCTAAAAGAAGTTCACATATTCTTAAGGTGATGAAGGCCTGCCTCATGTTTACCCTTATAACCAATGTTTAAAAAACCGGATCGGTGACCCGAATCGGTCTCACCCATACCCGTGTCCGATCGGTGGATCAGTAGATCGGATCGTAGAATTAGATGAATCGGCAATTTTTGTCCCAAAAAGTTTTCCAAAAATCACTAGAAATCTCTAAAAATAGTCTTCTTTTAGTTTCTAAAATAAATTAGGAGTGGTGCATTATGTACTTTCATTACTTTGAAAAATAAGTGAATACTGAGACGTTATTTTCCTGTTTGGATGTGTGTATAATTATTAATTGTAATATAGTGTTATAATATTGCATCAAAATAATTTAAAAAAATTAAAAAACACTTCCATATTATAAGATAAAAATAATAATTTTCCAAGTGAAATTAGCATCACATCAAAGTATCAAACATTTATTAATTCGCTTGACTCACCCAAAATTATCACAACTTAACTAACTACAATATTATATACTGCTAATGAAATTGTTGGTTTATAATTTTATATTTTATAATTATTTTACTATACAAATAAAAAAAAATCTAAAATGTCTTATAATATCATCTAATTCAAAAATCTTATTTACAACTATAAGAAAAATAATACATTACATAATTTATAATATAAATAAATTGATAAATAAAATACAAGATTTGGTTATCAATGTATAATTATCAATTATAATATTATAATAAACATGATTAAAAATTTATTAGAAAACACTTCCATATCATATTTTGTAAATTATAAATAAATATAGTTAACATAAAAAGAAAAATATTTTTTTTTAGACAATTTCATTTGATGGACGTCCTTCTAAGAGAGAGAGAGAGAGAGAGAGATGTTATTTATAGACCTTGCGCTATTTATAAGCATTTTTGCTATTTATAGAAATGTGCTTTATAGACCAATTCACTTTATACTATAAATGTCCTTATAAGAGAGAGAGTCACAAATATATTAGATGCCCCCCTTTTTTTCTTGAGCAGCAAAATATAATCTAAAATATTTGTGGGCTCAAATATAGAGTAAACGTCCCTTATATGAGAGAGAGAAAGAGAGATAGTGCTTATTTTAGCACACGCTCCTTGCACTAGCATTTCTCACTTAAACCCCACATGCAAAGCGAACAAGTTTTAAGAGCGAATAAGCATAAAACCTATTGGTAGCTTTTTCATATATATGTTAGGTCATTAAGATAGCTTTTTCACATATATATGTATAGATATATATGTTTGGTCATTAAGAGATTAAAGGGGATATGGATCAATCAGAAAGGGATAAATAACCGCTCACAAGCATGAGCGTTATAGCAAATCTCAATTGATTTTGCCCTGAATAAGGGGAAGCCTCACTTCTAAGAAAAAGCGTGGGCATAAAGAAAAGGAGTGATAGATAGACTATGCTCAAAATGTCCCACATCAAAGATTCATGGGGAAAATGAAGTTATAAACCAAAAGTCATGAAGAATTAGGCACGCATGTAGCAAGTGAATGTGAGTGGGCCCGTGAGTGCTGCCGACTGAAAAGCAGTGAAGTACATTGTGGGGCCCACTTTTTAAAACAAATTTAAGAAAGATTTGCATCTCAAAAAAATTCAAAACGATCGATGACGTCATAACTGATTCGATGATGTCGTCATAATCAGTGTTTTGTCTTTAGAACCGGCCTGATCCCATTTTTCTAGTAGATCCAGAGCGGCTCTACCGATACCCCATCTAGATTGCCCAATTCCGAATAGGATCACCAATTTTTCAAACACTGCTTCTAACTACCAAAGCTCTCTTAGGACGGGCAGATCATAGGAATGGTCTTCCGTACGAGGCTTGAAAACGTTTATTGAAGTTCACCTTACTTCTAAGTACAAGGTTTGAAAAGGTTTCTCAAGCTCTAAGGAGGACACAAGGAAAAGTCCGAAAATGAAGTACTGAGAACCCATCAAATAAAGTAAATCACTTGAATCATTGCATAGACATTCGTGTGCCTAGATGTTCACACAGATACTAACTTTTCATTTTACTTTTTTTTTTAGTCTAAAACAATTCATCCTAACAGATAATTCACACAGTTTATAGCCAACAGTGTATGACCACTATGAGACACATTTCATAACATAAAAGACAGCATTCTTAGTTTCATTATAAGTCATTGCTTTCAAAAGAAAAAAGTAAAGAAGAGCACAAAATTAAAAATCCAATCAATACCTTGTACTTGAGCCACTTCCAGGAACAGTGGACCCACAACTGTGGCACCTCGTATGCTTGGGGCATAAATACGGCCCAGGGGTAACATTCTGTTTCGGTACAAAAGGTGATTTAAGATCCAATTCACAAACTAAATGTAATACTGAAAATATTTTATGAAAAAAATGCCATTCGCACCTTGTGTGGAGGTTGCTGACAATACGAATGGCAGGCAGCATCACATCGTTTACAGAACATTAACTTATTTGGATCTCCAGACCTTCTGCATACCTGGAAATTGGACACAGACAATATAATGAATCATTCATAGCCAAGTCATAAAATTAGTAAAAAACATCATATAGAGAAAAGGCTATAAATTAATGATAGCAGGATTTGAAAATTAATTATTGCAGATGACATCATCTAGATTAATTCTATCAGAAGTTCTATTGAAGTCTAAAGCAAGCATCCAAATGTTATAATTATGTTGTTGGCAGATCATTCTTTATGGGAAATCGACTACATATATTAAAGCAAGAGAGATCTGAAAGTTGCAACTAAATTCTAGCATATTTGAGTAAAATGTACTATATTTGAATGCTCAGACGAGTAATCCAAAATATTCTAGCCCCACCATGGCGCTTTCAAGTTTTGTGCCTTGCAACCAAATCACAGTTTGCAATTGAACTGTGTGTATGTGTGATAGAAAGATAACTCTTGCCCATATCTGAAATGCTAGACACCACCAATGCCACCTTACCAAAAAAAGTATATGATCTTCAAGAAAAAGGACCCTTAGAACTCCTAAGAAGAGACCCAATAATGCAGCGCAATAAGGTCCTGATTGCATAAAGGTTGTCTCCAAGGGTGAAGGGCAGTCGGGATGCATATAATGCCTCGTGAGGCCAAATGAAACCCACAAAATCACAGCATTAATAATTTCTACTTTGTCCTCAGTCATATCTTTTCGAAATATCTTTCCTATTTTCCCTCAAAAAAAAATTGAAGCATTAAAGACAAAGTCCTAAAGCCCCCTAAGAATTCAATCGGACTAATACCCATTTTACTATGAAAAAGGACAAAACTATGTGGAACATAGGTCATGTAGGCTCTCCAAAACTTGGAAGACAAAGCCTGGACCGGTCATTTTTCTGTGTCTACCCCACTTATTTAACCCAAACATCTGACTTATTAGGTAAGTACCAAACAAAGGGCCAACATCTAGGAAAATATTTGATAGCCAAGGCCCTATCAGGTGTTGCAGATATTGTAATAATATTGTAACCCCTTCTATTGGTGGTGATGACCAAACCAAGTATGGTATTTCAATAGTCCATAGGATAACAGTATAGTTCCCTTTTTTATTTCTTCCTTGTAAAGAAAACTACACCCATGACCTCCTCAGAACAGAGCATGACCCCAATGGTAGGTTCCACTCTCTCTTTATCACCATTTTTCATTTCATTTGATGGTGATGACCTAATGGAGTATGGTATTTCAACAGTCCATTGGATTATAGTTTCCCTTTTTAGCTGTTCCTCATAAAGAAAAATACACCCACTATAAAGTAATTCACTGAAACTTGACCATGCATCTGCTTGATCAAAAAATACAACTGAATGAAAACCAAAAATTAACTCAAAAGGACAACTTCCTGAAGCGATAAAAACACACCTCACAAATGCGGCAGGAGGCACAAACCCATGAATGCCAATCAAATAAATCTGGAAAAGGCAGATCATAATTGCAGTTTATCAGCAGAGGAACCAAAAGAGAAGTACATGGCAATTTAACGATATAATGATATCTTTATATCCACATAAACTTAGTCTTAACCTCTATGATTTGCCCAAGATTTCAAGCAGTTCCTGTGATACTTCTTGTTACAAGTTTTGCACGATAGCATCCTGGCAGCTCTACTACTCCCTTCACTTTCAGCAGAGAAGCACATCCGACACATAACCTTGACAGCAGAACCATCACGATCATCTCCATTTTGATCTTTGATAGAAGCCCCAGAAACATCCTGACACCCAGGAGACAAAACGTACTTTAATTATAAAGGTCATGCAACTTATCGTGAAGAAACTCAAATAATAAAGCTCTATAAGGAGTAATGAAGTGGTGCCCATGGCACATGGATCTCATCTCACAAGCTTCTTTGAAGTTTCTTTGACAAAATGATCTCATCTCACAAGCTTCTTAGAAGTTTCTTTGACATCTCATCTCACAAGCTTCTTGGAAGTTTCTATGACAAAATGCATGGATCCTCTCTCTCTCTCTCTCTCGACAAAATGCATGGATCCTCTCTCTCTCTCTCTCGACAAAATGCATGGATCCTCTCTCTCTCTCTCTCTCTCTCTCTCTCTCTCTCTCTCTCTCTCTCTCTCTCTCTCTCT
>NW_006497610.1:1446067-1475016 GCF_000471905.2 Amborella trichopoda | reverse complement strand
AGAGTAGAGAGTAGAGTAGTAGAGAGAGTAGTAGAGAGAGAGAGAGAGTAGAGAGAGAGAGTAGTAGAGTAGAGAGAGAGAGAGACGAAGAGAGAGAGAGAGAGAGAGGACGGAAAAACAAGTTCAGGGTAGCTGCTGCTCTGGTTCTCTAAACGCGATAATATTTTTATCGGTGCTCCTTGTTTGCCCACTTTTAATGCACACGGGGGTGAATATGAGATAGAGAGAGAGAGAGGAGGGGGAAGAGAGAGAAAGATAGGCGGCTTGGTAGAGGGGGGTATATTGTAGAGAGACAAGAGGCTAGCGGTTAGTGGGTTTGTTTCAACCTTCAATACCGCAAGAGCATTTCTCTCTCTACTTTTTTAGGGTTTTTCGTTAGAGAGAGAGAGAGAGGTGTTAGGTTTAGCATGTTTTGGTTTTCCAATTTCTAGAGGGGGTAGGGATTCAAGGGCAGTGGAAGGGAAAACAATTTACAAAATTCTTTATTTGTGAGATAGATGAGAAAGAATTAAGTTTGATATTTTAAAAATAATAATAATAATTTAGGTTTTAACTGTAGAGTACGGTTGTCCCGTGAAGTCAAAAAAACCTGTCACATCCGATGTTTAAAAATTAAAGTAATTTTTTATCCAGATTGCTGGTTTCGATGGGAATATGTTGCGATTAAACTGGTTCTAAATTAATATACATTTTGGCCCTTTAATTTTTTTTTTTAAGTTTATATAATATTTATAAAATTATTATAAATCTCCAATACATAAATCATTATTTTAATTTTAGTTTTATTGTATATATTTTTAATAATTTTTTAATCACTAATTCTGACTTATCAAGACCCGGTCTAGATTGCCGATCCAATAATCTGCCACAGATATATAGGTTATTCTTCCCCACCAATCAAGGTTTTAAAACATAAACCACATCTTTTACTTCAATAGGGTTGAAGGGAGATGATTTTATGAGCGGCCTGGACATGCAAGATTGAGAAGAACCAAATAAATTACCATTAATAAATACTTTTTTTACCTAAATTTTATCCAATTATATTTTTAGTATATAAATTAGGCCCGCATGTTTTGGGATTCTATCGGACCCTTATTTTGCTCAAAATCTTAATTTAACGCACAAAAATTAGGTTGCTCATTGTTTCCTCCTCCAATTTTAGCCATCCAATTTACAAAGCATTGTACGCCAATTGGCTCATATAATAATTATGTTTCTTAAAAACATAAAAGCCTTCAAATATCTTTAAAGGGCTTATATACAATGAAACGATTTACTTTTGGTACAAAGAAGTCACAATTATTTATAAACATACAATTTGAAATTTGATAGCTTAGATGAAGTATAAAGTTCTAAAAATTTCCTTTAGAACTTTAAGCTTGGTCAATGAAGTAAATGCATCCACCTAGTTTCACATCCAATAGTCAAGATTAATTGTGACAACCTTGTAATAAAGGTAAATAATTCAGTTTCACATCCAATAGTCAAGATTAATTGTGACAACATTGTAATAAAGGTAAATGATTTCATTACATACCTTCCATTTTGAGAATTATGTGAAGACTACTAAGTGCCAACAAATGCTTCAGGTGTTGAATAAATGTTCATAGTATTTCAACAATAACGAATTTATGTAAGGTGAAATATCTTTGTACACCAAATGTTAGTATATCATTTTTCAATAGACCTAAGGTTTCAAAAACTTTTTAAAGGCATAAGGATTTGAAATAATATATGTTCGAACCCCCTGGACTCCGTTAACCTCTTTTGATAATATATTATTGGCCCAAACAAAATTTTAAATGATATCTCTATCTATTTTTTTCCCTTCTACATAAACCTCTCTCCCCCCTGTGAATCTCTCTCTAGACCTTTCTCTCTCCTAAATATATTATGTCATATATAAGGTAATGAAAATATACAATGAGATCATCTACTTTTGGTATTAGGTTGGGAAATAGTACACGTGTATGGAGATATTTTCTCTCATTGCAAAACAATAATAAGCTATGATTATAGAATCTACCATTTCTTTTATTTTTCTCCTTTCTTTTTTTGGCTTCGAAATCAGTTTCTTAAAATATGGATCAATGAGCTGGATCATCTACCCCCAATTCAAGTCTAGATTGGTGATCCATATCGTCCTGAGTTATATGGTTAGTAATCCAAAAATAATAAAATAAATCAAATAAAATAAAAAGTAAAATAGACGTTTATAGGGAGGTGATATAGGGGGGATCACATACAATATTTGATAAACTTAAAGAAAAAGGAAAAAAAAAGGATGAAAATGGGGGTTTAAGGGGGAACCAAGCTAGGACCCATACCATCTTATAACTATTCAGTCCTGACCGATTTCACATTTGGATTAAAAATCACTGGGTTTAAAATATTATTTGAAATACTTGACATTGTGTTAAAAGATAATATGTAATGTGATTCTTGACCTTCATACACAGAGGTCAAAAAATATCTATAACTTTCAATTATAGAATCGACAGGTTGGACCATGTAATTTTTCCACCCAAAGCCTAAGGAATTTTTTCTCAATATTTGAGTGGCATATATCTAACTACTCGATTTCAATGCCTCTCATCATCATCATCATAACATTTTTCCAACTATTTAGGGTTGATTACATGAATTATTGTTTGCCATACAAATTTCAATACCTTTAATTTTGAGAATAATGTGGAGGCTGCTAAGTGCTAACAAATACTTAAATTGCTGAAGAAATATTCCCGGTCTTCCAACAACAACTGTTTTTTGCAAAACAATAGTAGGCAGTAATTATATAAGGGTAACATAGTGTCCACATGATGTGCATGCTTGAAGGGTGCACAACGATCAAAAATTAATTTTGTTTTTATTTTTTACTTTTAATTTGACAATAATTTTTACCTAAATTTTGGGACATTTATTTAGTTTTAAATTGCATACGAAATAAACATAATAAAAAATATTTTGCATGAAATAAATTAACTAAATTTTGGAGGTATTTTGGTAAATTATTTGATTGAAAATAATTTTTTTATTACTTTTATGTGTTGTGACTTATAAAAAAGAACCCACGTCTTAAATTTAAGGTAAAATAAATTTTAAATAAATAAAATATGAAATCAAACTTAAACCATTAGATATGATATGGTTCAATCTGAATCGTAGGAAGGGTTGGTGCTTGTGTATCCTTCCACTATTCACAGTCCACATGATGTGGACGGGAGACTTTCTCATTACATAATCTACCATTTTTTTTTTTCTTTCTTTTTTTTTGAGTAATTTTTTTCTTTCTTTCTTTGAAGGAGTTAGTTTTTTTAAGGTGTTATTAGGGTAGTGTTAGTATGAATGAAAACCACAACGTCGTGACTAGTGTATGGGGGTGCTACCACCTCGACCCTAGCCCCTTTCCGCATCCCACAACTACTACAGGGAACCACATGGGACCAAAGTCAGGCAATGGAACCTTGCATTAAATATTACATCTTCTTCATATTGTGGTTTCTAAATACTTGACACTGTATTAAAAGGGAATGTATAAAGTGAGACCTTACCTTTCACCCACAAAGGTCATAATATCTATAGGAAAAAATTTATGTAGAGCCGAGGCTATAAACAATCAAATTAGATCCTACCTCAAAATATCCTCAAATTGATCATCTCGACATCAAGATGCAAGGACATGAGAACAAAGTAGATTTCAAATTTTGGAAATATTGTATTTTGTAATGCATTTTTTTACCATCAATTTTCAAGATTTTCAAGTTTTCATAAATATATCTATATACACTATTTTTTAAGCTTTAAACTTTATAAATAAATTATGAAAATATATTTTAAGGCTATCACAAAGATTTTCAATGTTGAAACCATATTTATCGACACTATTTGAAGGTAGGCTCTAATTTGATTGATTAGAGCCTAGGCTCTTTACAAACCACACCCTTATCTGTAACTTTCAATTGTAGAATCAAACAATTGGACACTGTTATTTCTCAACACATGGGCCGAGGACAAGTTTTTAAAACTTTGAATGGAATATTTTCAACTGCATGATTTCATATCTTATGGCTCAAGGTAATCGCGACTTTTTGTACTAAGGGGAAAATATCTTATTTTGTATTTATCGATTATAAATATACAATCTAACCCTCCAAACCCTTTTCCGCTCCTCTAGCTTCTAGGCAAGGATTCACTCAGGTAAACAAATGATGCCTTAATATCTAATGGATGTGGTTAGCATGCTTACCAAGCGCGCACATGCAGAAATGCAGGCCCCATAATAAATCTATTTTTTGAGAGAGCTTTTTAGACTTAATTTTTAAGGATATGTAATCTCAGATCATGAATATGAAAAATAAATAAATTATTAAAATTAAAAATAATAATTCTATTACTAAAATATTTGGACCATTAGTTTCAATTATTTTTAGATGGACCACATACTGGCATCCATCTTTAAAATGGATCTTTTATACTTCTGGACCGCATATGTAGAAATGTAGTCCAATCCGCTTGAAATAATTTTCCATATCTAATTAACAACTTATATCGAAGGAAGAGAGAGAGGAAAAGGAAGCAATAGTTGTTAGTTTTCTTGAGCCTATTAATAGATGGATTATTTTTAAGAAATCAACTTCACTAGATATTATATTGATATCTATTATCATCGTCAAAAGCCTTTTTACAAAGAGCAATTGGAAGCTGGTTTTGATGACGAGGCTAATTGGGGTCGGTTGCATGAATCTTTAAAATAATTAAGGAAAAGTATATAATGTGATCATTTACCTTTGGTAAAAGATGGTCACAATTAATCTTGACTACTGGATGTGAAATTGGGTGGCTGCATTTATTTGATTGACCAAGCACAAATTTCAAAAGAAATTTTCTCGAACTTTACGATACACCCAAGCTATCATATTTCATATTTGACGGTTATAAGTAATTGTGACCTCCTTGTACTAAAGGTGAATGGTCTCATTGTATATAATCCCAATAATTAATGTATCAATAAATATATTTACTAAAAGGATTGTCTACAAAAGATAATGTTTAAAAAAAAAATGGTTATTTACAAATAGCCCATTTATCTTTTGTACATGGAGATCACAATCATTTACATTCATTAGATGTCAAATTGGATGGCTTGGGGTGAGCCATGAAGTCCGATATTTGTATTTTTTTTTAACTTTGTGTTTATTCAATGACACTCGTACAACCACCCATTTTGAAATTTAATGGTCAAAAAAGATTGTGACCTCCATGTACAAAAGATAAATGATCTCATTGCAGACAATCCCTTTAATAAAATGTGCAACAAACAACTAACATTTTCCAACATGAAATTAAAATGAATCTAGCAAATTGAGGTTTTATAAACAGATAAGCCAACATGGATTTATATATATACTGCATTCCATCCAGAAGCTATCTAAATGGCATTATCTCAATATCTAAGATTTGTATATTCCAAGAACATCATACCGGTGACATGAATCAAATCCAAATTTTGCATATGAGCCATTAACATTTGGGATGGTAAAACTTTAAATCACATTACTTTATTTAATTTAATGACAAAAAACTGTCAAAAAATTAAGCATTTCAGAGACAACATATGGCATTGCCCCTTGCGACCCATATTTAATAAGACAATATAAACTAGCAGAGATACAAAGAATTATATTAAAAAATTGTGGAATTTCTTTTTACCATAGAATACAAGTAGATGGGATGCTTAGAAAATGGAGATCAATCTATAATTTGCAATATGAGCTTTTAGACAACTATCCAAACTATAAAATCCCCTTAACTGGTTATAACATTATAGAATTGAGGGAGATGATGGTTATGGAAAGTTAAATGCCCAGAACCCAGTGTTGTCAAATTCGCTTCACTTCAGCCGAAGAGGCCGAAACATTTAGATTCTAGGCCTAGACCGAAGCAAAGAGAAGCCTGATGCTGCTACTTTAGTTAGATTCAGGCTGCTTCGATCAGATTCGGGTACGCTTTAGGCCGATTCGACCAAAGCTTTAGCCGAAGCAAATAATATCCATATAGAAGTTTTTTTTTTTTGAATTTTTTTCATTATTTTTGTATATTTTGTATAAATATCTAATTTTTTTATATAATTTTTTTAAAAAAACTTCGAAATCTTCTCCCGAATCAGCCGAAGCACTGAATTGCTTCATTTTTCTCACCAAACCGATAAGGACTCTGAAGTTAATCTAACAAAATTGCTAGACCCCATTAGATGTGTATTACTAGATTGGAAAACATTTGGTTCGGCCAAGGGTGAACTGTTACAATGGTCCACCCTCCTCCACTTTGGGGACCTCAGGAGCATATGCTTTATCCCAAATTTAGCACGCTCATTCTATTGGCCTCGATGAAGAAGCCCATGGAAAAATTCTTAAAACTCGATGAGCAAAGGCCATCCATGTTAGGAAACTCGGGCTTAATTGGTTAACGCTCGACGATTTGAAATGCTACATCTTAGGCTCAATTCTTGCCAAGTGTAGGGGACCTCTTCTCACTTACTCATCAAAAAACAACAAGAAAACAAAAAAAAAAGGTCATTTGTGTCATGAATTTAGCTCTTTAGAAATAAAACTCAAATTTTTACGAAAAAAATTGTTCAATTATTGATGATGAAACAATCTACAAAACTAAGTTAAAAGAGCCCCCAAGGGCATTGATCTAATACCATATTTTCTTTTCCAAAATGGACATCCCATATTCACTATATTTTATTTATTTCATAAATAATTATTTTCAATGGGGCCTTTTATATATGGGATTGTATACTGTTGAGATAAAGTGTATTTAAATTTAAAAGAGATTCTTGAGTGGTTAATATATATTTGAATTATCTTGATTTGTTGTAAATATTGGTTGTTACACGTATCCTGGATTTACTCAGTCAATGATCATTATTAAGTTGTTGTTATATCATGATATATATATATCCTTGTTGTACCACCCAATTAATTAAGGATTATTACAAGTTTCTTCATGGTATCAGAGCGATCGACCCTGGCCTTCGACATTGATGCTGCTTTCTCTTGAGAGCTTCCTTATTTTGGTGGTAGCCTCTTTATCTCTCTCTCCCTTTTCATTCTCTCTCTATCCTTTTGCAGGCTTATCACTCGAAGACCAGTCCGCTAATAGCAACTCTCTCGACTATTGGCTCAATTCACCTTCTTCTATCTCTTTACCACATGATGCTTTCATTGTTCCCCCCTTTAGCACTATTGTACCTCTCTCTGTCCACGTCATTACAAAATGTTCTTCAGATTCCCTCTTCACCAACCATGTCTCCCTCTCTTGAATCAAGCCCAATCTCGCCTTTCATCAGTTGGGCTCTCCATACCATCAGCCTCCTCTAGTCATTTGCCTTCTTCCACTTCTATTCAGCATATGATTACTCACACTAGAGATGGGATCCGCCGACCAAAAGTTAACTTTAACTATCTTGCCTCACGGTATCCTCTTCCCACTTGCTTTCAAACCTCTCTTGTTTCATCCCAACCTATTCAACTCACCTATTATTTCATTGCTGCTAAAGATCCTAATTGGAGGGCCGCTATGGTTGATGAGTTTAATGCAGTTTTAAAGAATCGCACATAATCATTGGTTCCTGCTTCATCAGCCTCTAATATAGTTTGATACAAATGGGTGTATAAGCTAAAAGAGCGGGCTGATGGATCAATTGAGCAATATAAAGCTCGCTTAGTCGCTAAATGGTTTCATCAACGATATGGATTGGATTATGATGAAATATTTAGGCATGTGGTTAAACCTCCTACAATACGACTAGTCTTATCCATTTGTAATTTCATCGGGGGTGGTCCATCAAACAACTTTATGTTAAACATGTGCTTCTACATGGTACACTTAATGAAGTTGTCTATATGCATCAACCCAGATTTGTTGACAAGAGCTACTCGAACCCTGTTTGTCACCTGCATAAAGCTATTTATGGTCTCAAACAAACCCCTCCCTCCTAGTTCACTAGTTTTAGCTCTTATCTCCTATAGCTCGGTTTCTTGTGCAGTTCATCTGACACATCCATGTTCATTCATCACAGCTCCCATTGACTCACTATATTCCTCTTATATGATGTTGACATAATACTCACTGAGGTTGATTCTTGCTTTCTATCTACTATTACTGTTAAGCTTCACAATAGGTTTGAGGTTAAAGATTTGGGTGACCTACATTTCTTTCTTGATATAGATTTCCATCGCTCTTCGTCTGGCATTCAACCAAGCCAAAGCAAGTATGCCCTTAATCTCTTTAAACGGTCAACAATGCTTGGAGTGAAACCTTTCTCCTCTCCAGTCACTTATGGTTCTAAGATTTTTCTCTATGATGGTGATCCTCTCAATGATGTCTCAACTTATTGCAGCATTGGTGCATTGCAATACCTCACAAATGACTCGACCTGATATCACTTATGCATTAAATCAGATGTGCCAATTCATGCACCAACCTTGCACCAAACACCTCATTGTGGTTAAACACATTATTCGTTAGATCAAAGGGACTTCTCATTTTGGCATAAAACGTTCTTCTGATGTGACACTTCGGCTTTACTCTGATGCAGATTGGGCTGGCTGTCCAGATAGTCGTTGGTCTACTTCTGGCATGTGTGTTTTTTTTTTGACCGAATCTATTGACTTAGCACACCAAGAAGTAACCTACCGCATCTCGGTCTTGTGCTGAAGCGGAGTATCGTGCCCTTGCTACTACAACTGCTAATATTCAATAGATCATCTTTCTTTTTCGCGACGTACATATCTTTTTACCTTCTCCCCCTGTGATTCATTGTGACAATATCAATGCCATATGTTTAGCATATAATACAGTACTGCATGCCCGTACTAAGCATATTGATATTGATTATCACTTCATTCAATAACGTGTTGCCCGAGGATCATTATATATTCAATTTGTTCCCAGCTTTGCACAATTTCATGATATCTTCACCAAAGGCTTATCTCCTACTCGCTTTCATCTTCTAAGAGACAAGCTGATCGTTCACCTAGTCGCACGCTCATCTTGGGGGAGGGTGTTGAAAGAAAGTATATTTGATTTTGAAAGAGATTTTGGAGTGGTTAACATATATTTGACTTATCTTGGTTTGTTGTAAATATTGCCTGTTATACATATCCTTGTATCGTGTTATATATATCCTTGTTGTACCACTCAATTAATTAAGGATAATTGCAGTTCTCTTCATATACAATGAGACCATTTACCTTTGATATAAGGAGGTCACATCTAATAGGTTGGGTGTGTTACAAAGTGTGAGAAAAAATCCTTTAAAGTTTAAGCTTGGTCAATGGAATAAATGTAACCACCTTATTTCACATTCAGTGGTCAAGATTAATTGTGACCTCCTTGTACCAAAGGTAAATGTTCTCATTGTATATATATTTTTTATATATTTTTTCATATTTTTATTTGACAGGCCCAAAAGATTGTGTGTGTGAAATTTGGTGCAAAACAAATGGCCCCTGGCCCCCAAAATGGGCCAATGTAGCAGTCCACCTTTGGGGGGGACTAATGTCTTATAATTAAAAACTTCCAACAAATCATTTATAACTTTCTTAAAGGAATAATTTTTTGTCCAAAAAAAGGATTAGGTGATCTCATGTGACCAAAATTGTTCATTTGCTCCCATGGGTTCTACAATATATTTTATAAACAAATCTTGGTCTTAAAAGAAAAAGATTAGGTGATCCTTTTTGA
Organism: Amborella trichopoda; assembly: GCF_000471905.2. The sequence goes on along the minus strand of NW_006497610.1, from coordinate 1,465,260 downwards.
AGAACTTGTTCCTCTAGTTGCAAAATTTGATGGACTTCAAAAAATTAACACTCCAAAATCCACTTTTTTAAAATAAATAAATGAATTTAGAGCTCATAAAGGGCACAAATAAAAATATGCACCGAGACTAAAAAAATGGCTTTTGAAATTTATTTTGTTGTTATCAACCCTAGATAGCGTTCCATTCATGCATTTGAAAGCCCTAAAAGTGGTTTTGAAATAAACATATTTAAATAGAGGAGGTTGAGGAATAAAATCTCATCCATGCCTTTCAAATTTGATGGTGATCATTTGAGGTCCTACTTATATGGGTGTGGGAGGGTCTCATAGGATCATTACTCTCTCTCTCTCTCTCTATATATATACACACACACATAAAATAGTAATAGCATTTATTCATAATAAATATCATAATATATGTATAATATTAATATACGGTTATATATTATAAATATTATTATCATAATAGAATAATACTAATCCTAACAAGTATTTGGCACATATGTTGCATGTGATATAATTTTTTAAAAAATAATTGTTAATATGAATCACTATTATTATCATTAGCATTATCTTATTGAATAAATAAGTTATTTATTTTGTTTATAGATATTATTTAATAACATGTAATATAATACATTTATTTTACTTATAGATATTATTTAATAACATGCAATATAACATATTTGTTTTATGGGAAATGACCTTGTGAGACCCTCCCACACCTATATGTGTAGGACCCCAAAGGATCACTATTAAATTTGGCACAGATCTCTAGAAAAGTCAAGTTCCTCACCCATGTGATAACTTTTTTAGAGATCTATGCCAAATTTAATGGTGATCCTTTGGGGTCATACACACATGGGTGCGGGAGGGTCTCATAGGATCATTATTCTTGTTTTTTTATAGATATTATTTAATATATACAATAATCATGTATAATGAAATAACATTGATGCTACAAATAATAGACTCAAAGGATTGATAAAATCAGTGATTAAAACATTGGTGACCCGATTAGGAATCGGGCGATTTGGAATCGGGCGATTTGGAATCGGACGATGTGGATCTCGAATGGCCATGAGCGTCTCGGATCTGGTAAAAATTTAGATTCGGTCTATTCAAAATAGCAGACTTGCTGATTTTTTCATGGAACCGCCAATTCCAACGATTCTTCACAAAGTCCGACCAATTCTTGACCGATTCCGATCGATTCTTCAACTAGTCAAGCAAAAAAAAGAAGAGGATGAACATTTTTTTCATGAATTATTTTTTAAAAAATTTTGAGACAAAAATTTATGATTCCGTCGATTCTTTCAATACAATCCACTGATTCCCCGATCTGACACAGGTATGGGTGTGACTGATTCGAGTCACCGATGCATTTTTTTAAACATTAGATAAAATAGTAGAAAGCTAGCTTTCTTTCTTTATTTGATTTTTAAATATTTATAATTTTACTGTAACTTCAATATGAATTTTAGAATTTTAGGAGTTTCCCTTACAACCTTATCGATCTCTTTTTATTTATCTCTCTATCTATATCATTCTCTCACCAATTTTGATAATCTTATCTATCTCTTTTTATTTATCTCTCTATCATTCTCTTATGATCTCCAAGTACCAATTTTAGGAACCGTATTTATCTCTTTATATTTTTCTTGGTGTTGGGAAGAGGGAGAGAGAGAAACATCAATTTTAAGAACGAAACCTTTGATTGGTGTTGGAAAGAGGAAGAGAGAAAGATAATGGATTTAGGAACCTTAAATCGACGTTGGGAAGAAAGAGGGAGAGGGATTTGATTTTTAGGAACCTTAGATTGTAAAAAAAAGGAGAGAGAGAGGGCAAAGATACTGGATTTAGAAATATTAGATTGGCGTTGGGAAGAGGGAGAGGGAGAGAGATTGGATTTTAGGAACCCTAAATTATGAAAAGAGAGTGTTCATCTCGCTTAATATAAAAGAGATATATATATTATAAGAAAGTAGTAGAAGTAATAATTAGGATCATTAGAATAATATATGATATTATATTTGACAAATTAAATTAAATAATAAAACTAAAAACTCCTGTTATACGAACAAAAACCAAATAATCTACCTTTGCATACTAAAACGATGCATATCCATAGCTTATCAAGTCTTCTAGATGCATGTGCATTTTTTTTTTAAGGGCATTACAAATTATAGTAGAGAAAATATCTCTATATCTTCTATTTTTAAGTTTTATTTATTGATAAACTTAAGATTTCAAAATATATTTTCTAACCCCTGGCCTCTTTAAACCTAAACAAATGTGAGAAATACATGCTCTTTCTAAACCCAATCCTTCATCTCTCTTCACTTATATATCATAAACTTCTCTCTTTCTCTCTCTCCTTTTGTATCTCTCATTTTTCTCTCCTCCCGTGTTTCTCCAAACACCTCTCTCTCTTCCCGATAACCTCTCACCTCCATGAAATATTTCTCTATCTCTAGAAGTTTAGTAGAATGACTTTTAAAAAATGGATGTCTTTTTAGATTTGTTTGACTAAATAAAAGATTTAAATTAGCTAAGGGGATTGGAAGAAATAAAATTTACAATTTTTATGCCCCAAAATATCTTTTAAAACCTTGAGTCTATTGTGCAATAAATTTAAAAATAAGGGGTATGGAGATATTTTCTCATTATAGTAAGCAAAATATTCAAGTTGCTGTTTGGGGTAGCAATTTTTCTAAAATATTGATTTTGACTTTCAAGAAAAATGCCATCAAATGCGACCAGATAACAAAAAGGTGATTATTTGTGTTCTCCATTTTAATTAGATGGTATAGAGGATCGTAGCTGCCCCAAAGTGTTAACACGCAAAAATCAAAGGCGAAATGACTAAAAGGTCTACTATGCCTACTATGCCACGATTTGAATAAAATGACATAAATAACAGCCTTGGTAGAGAAAATGGGTTCTCTCAGAGGTTCTAAACATTCAAATTAAAGTGCGTTTCAAAAATTTCAATAAAAGAGGTTGTTTTGAAGCTAAAAAATCCTAAAATTGATCATTTCGACTTCAAGATGTATGCACATGAGAAAAAAAATAGATTTCAAAGTTTGGAAATAGTGTAACTTGTAATGTATTTTTAGGCTATCAATTTTCAAGTTTTCATAGATCTGCTTGATCTACACTATTTTTTAAAATTTAAATTATTTAATTGGAGATGAAAATAAAATTTAAAGCTATCTCAAATATTTTCATTATTAAAACCATATTTATCGACATTATTTAAAAGTACGTTTTATTTTGATTGTTTGGCATGGCTCAACTGAGGGTAGGAGACAAAGGTCGCATACACAAGCGAGAAGTCGTTTCAAATCCAACCACACCAGAAGCACTAGTTTCGAATCCGACCACACAAGAAGCACTAGAAAAGAGACGGGTAGGCTTTCTAACCTAAAGTGACGAACCCGCAGTGACAAGTTACACCGTTCAAAAGAGAGGTGCAGTACAAGTGGAGTTTAGTTAGAGCCTCGGCCGGTACAAACCGCACCCTAAATAATAAGAAGCGCCGTAAAATAGAGCTAAAATAAGAAATTTTCACTTGTATCCTTTCCTTTTTATAGGCAAATCTATAAATGGCCGCTGAAACTGGGTCCAAATGTTGACCCTCACAAACTTTCTCGACGACTTGGTGCGGAAGCAATTGGAGAGCCAAATTCATGATTCTCAACTGTTTATTGCCCTAATTTTTTGTAGTTCTTATTTCATGTACTGGATTTTGCCCTAAATTTTGGAGATCCTTGTTCTCAACTTGTCTTTGCCCTAGTTCTTCTCTTTTTCTGGTTTTGGTTTTGCCCTTAATACTCGATTCTGAGCTGATTTATTGAAAAGAGGGAGAGGGAGGGAGGCTATTTTTGAAGATAAAAGATAATTTATTGGAGAAGAAGTAGTAGTAGAAGAATAAGGATAATTTGTATTTTTTATTTTTAGGCCATGGGAACGCCAGAATTTCCCAATCTTGGAAGACACTGTAGTGTGGATGATTGTCGTCTGATTGATTTCTTGCCCTTTACATGTGATCGATGTGACCAGGTTTGTTGGCTTTGTTTGCCTTGATACTGATTGCATCTTCTGGTTCGCTATTGTTATTTTATGTAGAGTATTCAGTTTGGTTGATTTAATTGTTTCATTTTACATGTACCTGGTTTTACCTTCCATCAGAAAAAGAAGAAGAATAATAACATCTATTTCAACCTTCTTTTCTGTTCATTTCTTTTTCAATGATGCTGCTGAAAAATTTACATTCCGTGCACCAAGTTTCAGGAATTTCTCTTCATTTGTGGGGTTTTTTATTTATAAATTTTCAGGTCAAGTGCGTATATTTGTATTTAAGTTGAGTGTTCCATGGAATGTTGTGGATATGGATCTAACTGTATCTGATGCTTATGGAATTTGGATCGGAGTTGAGTTTCTTGTCTTGTATTCAAAGTAAAAATGAGTGCTGATCTTGGGCAGGGGCCTCTCTTCCACTTTTTTGAAGAATATGCTTAAGAACGTCATTGATAACTTCATACACTTACCTGAGTTTGGATGCCTGCATGGGATTTGGTCATCATGCAGTTCGCTCCCAACCTAAAGCCTTCAATTTGTGAGATAGATGCAAACTAGTAGTTTCAGTTTCAATCCAACTTACAAAGCAGCAGTGTTTTACGGGTGGATGCATGCCTAAACATGGTTATAAAGTGGCATCCAAACATGCCACTGCGAACATGTATATCGTGGTTCATTGTGCCATCAGGAAGAGGCATTGAGTTCTGGTGATTTTTTAGTCCGATAGTATCATTCATCTTGACGCACATATATACACACTTGTGAAGGACTCTCCATGTTATTCTACATAAGGGAAATCCCATGGAAAAGCTGAATTTATCAAATCTGTTGGCAATTGGAGGAATTTTAGTGATGATTTTTGAGGCAATGCTTGAAATCAATGCATATAAAGGATACTTTGCCACCCACCACCTTTTAGAAGTGCCTCCTTTTGTGATGGATTCCTGAAGGACTTGTCTGCTATTACATGGGTGTTTTATAAGAACCATCAATTATTTTAGGTGTCCTGCAATAAATCATTTTTTTGCATCTAAAGGAGAGAATTTAATACAGTACTATCCATAAAAGGAAAGAGATGAGGAATAATGGCAATAATGGTGAAATTCTAAAAAATCATCTGGGTTTTTTCACCTTGGACTTCGATCTCATTGCCCGCCCTAACGATGCTGTGCAAGGACATGTCTTAATGGCATGCTAGTCTTAAGCATCTTTTACTTGATATTCACAATAATCCAAAGGTTTAGTGACTCACCTCTTACCCATATATTCAAACTCAAGGAGTCCGCCTTTGTGATCAATGGTCTAGGAATACATAGAGAGAATGTTGGAAGCCTAACTATGCTTTTGCCTTTGCCCGGTTAAGAGTTACAGAGTCCACCATTCAAGCATCAAACCCTCTCTATTTCTAAAGAGACCCACCCATACTAGATGATCCAAGATTGGGAATTGCTGTCATTGTTATTTAGCCCATAGTTACTAGAATCTCTCACCCCAGGTGGCAATTCCACTTCAAAATCTTGATTCCGCTATTCCATCAATTAATCTTCATGGTTGTTGAATCTCGATTCCACATTTTTTGAATCTTGATTCAGTTTTTGTGGAATCCAGATTCCACAGAAGTATGTTTGTTATAAAATGTAATTTTGTCCTCTCTTCTAATGTTAAGATCTATCAACCTCTCTCCACGAGTGTGCTTATGATGTTTAGACTTTTAGCACTTGTTCCATGAACGCTACAATACAATGCGAATGTAAACAAAAAAGATTTCAAGTGGGGTTTCAATGGTTGCTCTCAATTGTGGTAGATGGTAGTTTTAAGATGGAAAACCAATGGTTTGGGATTGGAGTAAGGCATATGGTGAGAAAGGTATATGATGGAAAACCAAGTTTCCATCCTTTCAGTTTGGATATACTTTTGTCAATGATTGGTTGGCAAAGTTTGAGAGTAAGTCCACTTTGGTATAGTGGCAAAGCTAGATGTGTAGAGGGTTGATTGGAGATGTGGAATTTTAAACATCGACTTATTTGGGCTTTTTAAAGGTGTTTGAATTGAAAAGATATACGTTTGTTTCGTTAAGTGTTTTTTGAGGTTGATGTCTATTTCTTTTTAATAAGCTTGCTAAAACATTTCATGTCTATAAGAAAGGGTAATAAGGTTAGATAGGGGGTCACCTTGTCAAAGCCCATTTTGCTCCTAAAATAGCCAAAAGGGGTGTGAGGAGAATGGAGTATTTGGGTTTTGTGACACACATGTTGACCAAGGTCGGAGTATTTGGGTTTTGTGACACACATGTTGACCAAGGTCTGTTTTTCGATACGAAAATGAATTTTGATATTCATCAACTTACTTTTTCGAAATCAATAGAATTCAAATTTGGAATTTTGTTTTGCTGAGAACCTACTTGTCAAGCCACTGATCTTTTCTATTTGAAGTCCAAGAAATCCTTTATGCTTTGATTTTTGACAGTTTGTTTTGGAGACATATGATCTCTCTGATTTTTCCTAAATTCTAATTATTTTTCTAAATTTTTTAATGCCTTACCGACCCACCTTAGTTAGGCTTGCCAAGCTGACTCCAGACTCGGTGAGTCAGCTCAGCTTGGTCCATGGCCCAATCTCATTCCGAGTCTGACTTTTCAAACACTGGTCCAATGGGGGTTTTGTAAGAGCAAAAAATTTCTAATGTATTCAAAACGATGTTAAATTTCCCATTTTTAACTTTCATGTTTGAAACCTTAAGTTCATCTACATACTTCTAACCTTAGTAATTTCAAGTTTAAAAGAATTACCTTGCGTGGACCTTCGGTCAATATTTTCTTTAATGGAGAGTTTAGAATTGAACTTTGTTTTGCCCTAGTGTTTTTTACCATCATCAATCAACAATGATCACTTTGAATCATTAAATATCCTAAATTAATTGGGAAGATATCATTAAAGGGTTCAAATAATCTTACAAAATCAATAAAGGGCATCTTCTACTGCAGGGTTTGCCATTTAAATTTCATTTCACTAGGTATGTTCTTAAAACATTGGTTCAAAATTCTCAAATTGCCCCTGTTTTGGGTTGGGAACTCAAAACTAGGGTTTTTTGATAATTTGGTCCACTTAAGTCGCACAATTCAAATTACAAAAATAGCCCTAATTGTTTTGGATTGGGAATGTGACAAAAAGTACGCTGGGTATGTATTGCTAACCTTCGACAACTGGGGTACTTTGGACACTTGGCTGTTCCATTTTCCCTATTCTGAAGTGAACAGCCAGGGGTCCTTTTGTCATTTGGTGACATCCACTTAAGTGGTCCAAATTACCAAAATATCCTTAGTTTCTTAGGATTTCCAACCCCTAAAAGCTGTAATTACAGAATTTTTAAAGAATTTTTTTTAAGGAGGAACCTTTGTGAAATGAAATTTAAAAAGTAAACCCTGCGAGGATAAAGGAGATCTTTTGAGTCCTTTAGCGATTTTGTAAGAAAATTTATACCCTCTAATGATATTTTTCCTTCTTATTTCTACTCAAGTATATTGATATGTTTTTTCTCTAAATAGTTTTCTTTTTTAAAATTTATTAGTTCTTGTATTTGTTTTCTATTATTAATAAGAGTAGCAAAAAGTCTTCACTTGGAAGTAGTTGAACCGCTGAGTCTCTTTTCTACCCCTGCCAAACTGCATCAAAATTTGACCTGAAGTTTAAAGCACTTTAGGGATGAAGAAACCCTTTAATTTACCCATATGCAGCTCTCCATATTGGAAGTCTATTCTAAGCGAGGGTAGCAAAGTATAAGACTCTAGTTGAAAAATGAGTTGAGTTCTCAACGACATTTACTTTTGCCGTGCCTAGATCTTTTCTGATCCTCCATGTGGAGAAGTTTACTTGAAAAATACAAAATTCCAGATGTTCAAACAAACCAGAAATGTGACATGTATTCTTTTAAAAATCTCTTTAGGATATAAAAACATCTGTTCATAGTTCAGGGAAAAGGATGATTTTTTTACGAGCCACTGATAGGAAAACACAACTCAGAGGACCAAACATGAAATCCTAAAAAGTCGACTTAGCTCCATGTCAACTCTCAATTACTCTTCCTTTTCAGGAATATGTAACTCACGGGGAAGATTGAGCTACGAGCCTTTGTATGGGTGCCTCGTTAAACAATGCATAATAAAAGGGGGTTCCTTTTAAGAGAGTGTAAGATTGAGAATGAGTATATTTTGGGGCTTGTATTGTTTCTATGATCACAACAAGCGTTTTGAGTTTTCAAAGATACCTTGCTCTTTTTCAGCTAGTTCCTCGGATGAGTTTCTAAATTACCCATCGATGTATTTTTACAAATTCCTTGGCTGCTAGTCTCAATTAGATGGTTGCAAATTTGTGATGTGCGACCCCTTAGATTTTCAACTTAATTACAATCAAGTATTTAAGTTGTAGACTGAGTTGTGAATCCTACAACTTGGTGACTCCCTAAGACCCACTACTTTATAAAGCCATGGTGGAATTAAATGCAGTATAGGGATGTGATTTCCTCTTGTGCCATCCCTGTAAGTCTCTATTTGGTTGTAGAGCTTCCCTATGCCAGTGATATAAGTCTCTATTTGGTTGTAGAGCTTTCCTATGCCAGTGATATATTTAACTTGCATCTTAATGGTGCACTATTTAACCAGCCCATTCTTTTCAAAGTTCAAACTATTTTTTCTGAAACTGTCACTCATTCAGCACGGTCTAGTTGTGTAGTATGTAACATACTCATTTGGTCAGGCAATGGAGTTTATTAACTCTCGCAACCCTTTGGATGTTTAAGTGCACTTTGGCAAGGTTACCACCAGTTCAGTCCCTTTGTTAATTAGTGTTTTCAATAACAGTATGAAGAACTATCATGCAACAATATTTAACATGCAATCGCCACTCATTTGGCACTGTCGAGTTATGTGGTATTTAACAGACTCATTGGGTCATTGGTAAGGCAGCCAGCGTAAAACTTTGCCATGAATAGTGGATCTATGAGTATAATGGCAGAACATGATTCATGTAGTCTGCTAAATAGTTAGCATAAGGCTTAGAGGATGATAATTTGGTCATCGGTAGTGGCATTGGAGTTTGCGAACTCTTGCAACCCTTTGGATATTGCAAGCTCACTTTGGCAGAACAAGGTTGCCTTCGTTGAAGTCCCCTTGTTAATTAGTGTTTGCCCTACTACAAGACCTGTCATGCGACAATATGAGCATCCTCTTCCAGAGGTTGGGATCGAACGTCTACACATGGCATGGAAATGAGTAAAGTGTTCATTTGAAGAACATGTGTATTTAACTAGATAGACTTGCGGCACTATCTAACTGAGAAAATATGAATTGCTAGCTACCTCTATATAGGGTGTGGAAGAATGGAAACATATCCTGTGAAGCTGTTGGAGAGGAATTGTTTTCAGACCTCAGTAATGTTGTTGGTCTTGCTTTATTTGTTGATGAATCTCATTTAGGACAAAAAATTGGAAAAAATTGACCAGAATTGATAGGGGCGTTAAGGCCTTAGACAATTGCTGAGGATGTTTTGCATCCTGGTTACGTGAAGCCTTTCTGACGTAGAAGTACTAATATTTTGTAAGTGATGGGGGTTTGATTGGAAGAGCAGAGAGATTTCATGGTATTTAATGTGGTCCCAATACTCACTTATATGTTGGTGTGTGAGGCTCTATTCCAACCCCCCCCCCTGCCCTGCCCTCCCCTCCCCTCCCCTCCCCACACTCTGCCACTCGCCTCTTGTGCTCTGTTATTATTGTCTGTTATCTTGCTTGGTTTTGGTGGCTGGTGTGGACTTTTCTGATCCTGGGAACTTCTCTTATGTCCTTGATGTGAATAATTAGACCTAGTTTTGGGGGACTGCATTCATTATGTTGATTTGGAGGCTAAAGAGGCTAGTGCCTGGTTTCTGCTACATGGGCCCTATATTGGTTGGGACTTGGTTATTATGTATGACCTTTTGGGATCTATTACTTAGGTCCCCAGATGGCTGGTTTTTGGGACTCTTTTTTTTTGGGACCATGAGGGGGACTCCTGAAGTTGCTATGTGGATTTCCCATGTATCTTATTATTATTATTATTATTTTTTAATTGTGCTATTGTGGTCAACCGAAACTAAAAAATGTAACTTTTACGACTAATTAGAATCAAGTGGTCCTCAAAATTTAGGTTAGTGATCAATAAGAGAACATCATGTGTGGTAGGAAGTGCCACATATTGGAGATCCAAAGCATTCTAGTTGACCAGCTGCTTGAGGTTTGCTCTCAACTGTCGCCAAAAGTCTGTAATTTGCAAAGTCAAAGGCTTTTCTTTGGCATTTGAACTTTATTATACCCTCTCAAGGAACAACAAAGAATAAGAAAACAATTTGATGGTTTTGGGATGTGAGTTCTTTGAGTAACATGTTGATTCGATGAGATTTTGGACTCTCTGTCCCTTAGGATTTTTCTTGGTGGTAAACATATGGATTTCAGTGGGTACATAAAGGGTTGCACCCTTTAAGTTTGTCCAGTAAAATTGAAAACTAGCTGACATATCCTTTTCTTTCTTTTCTCTAAATGCCTATTTTATTGGAGATGTTGATCATTCCGTGCTTCTATATGTGAATTCCTTATGTTATTTATGGACACACCTCAATTAAGTAACTGTCTTTCTCTTAATTGGACGAATTCCTAAACATCAAACAGGTCCTTTGCTTAGAGCACAGAAGCTACAGCAAGCACCATTGCTCGGGCCCCAATAAAGATGATGTCACAGTCTTGGTCTGCCCCTTGTGCGCTAAGGGGGTCCGCCTTGACCCTGAAGAAGACCCAAACATAACCTGGGAATCCCATGTTCGAACTGATTGTGATCCATCAAATTACCAAAAAGCCACAAAAAAGCCACGATGCCCTGTTCCCGGCTGCAAAGAAACCCTAGTTTTTTCAAACACCATTAGATGCAAAGACTGCAACCGAGACCATTGTTTAAAGCACCGTTTTGGTCTCGACCACAAGTGCCCAGGCCCCAAGAAACCCGAACCCAGCTTCTCTTTTTCAGGGTTCCTAAGAGGTCAGAAGAATGAGCCCTCCGGGCCCAAGTGGGCTTGGAAGACTGAGACCACTGGGTCCAGAAGGGCTCAGCCACAGGTGCCTTGGGGTCCAAGCCTTCTTAGTGCAGCATCAAGCATGAGGGCCTCAGCTGAGTCGAGCTTTGCTAAGCTGAGTATTGCTACAAGCGAAGCTTTGCAAAAGGCAAAGGAGGGGGCTATGGCTTCATGGGAAGCAAAAGGTCAAGGAAGTGGGGCCTTGGCTGAGAAGTGTAGGCAATGTGGGGCTCAGTTTGGTGATGTAGCAGATTTGATAAACCATGTTGAGAGGGTTCATGAGGGACCCATGAACAATGGTGAGGCCATTGATGTGTGCCCAAAGTGTCAAAGAGGGTTTAGGGACCCAGTTTTACTTGTGGAACATGTGGAGAAGGATCATAGAGGAAGCTCGAGGAGTTGATCAGGTACCTTTGAGTCAAATTATTTAATTCTTTGTTATTTTTGCTTCTTGTATCCTGTAGTACAGCATGGGTGCTTCAGCACTACTTGCACAATCTGTTTGCCTCAACAGATGGTTGGAGATTCAATGGATTGATGCCCATTGAGATATTGACTACGGTGCAAATTCTCTCCAACCATTCAGCATTGGGGACAGATGGTGATTATTATGGCTTTGGGATACCTTGTACTCCATTGGCCTATGACTAGACTTCTCCTTTGTTATTTTTATTGAACAAACAGAAAATCTTTGTGATTTTTCTTATAATGCTATCCTTGAGTGGCCTTGGTCTAGAGAAAGTTCTCTAATTTTTCATTAGAGGCAAACTGACCTGGATAGTGTATTTTTTGTTTCCAGTCTCCCCTTGAAACTTTTATATTTTGATGATTTTTATTTTAAATGTCAGTGATATGCAAACAGTGATATGTCAGTATAAGTGCCGTTTTACAATGAAGTACGAAGATTTGCACAAATTTTGTCATGAGGCTTATTTTCATGCTTTTGGAGATATTTAAATCTACCTGTTTGGCAATTCTTTATTGGGAAAATGACCAAGACCCCTGTGAAAAAGCTTGAGGCCATATCCAACCCCGTGCTTTGGAGCTAAAAGGCTTCCCCCCGCGTTGCTTTTTCATTTCAACCCCAAAGACCAACCTTCCTACACATTGAGGGGGATCACCTAAAATTTTGACTGTTTTGTCCGTCTCAAACACAGTTCTCTCTCTCTCTCTCTCTCTGTTTTACTTTTCCTAAAATGGCATATAATGATAAGACCCCATTCCATATCCTTTCCACATTCTTTTCGAACAATGTATTCAAATTCCTGGTTAAATTTTCTGATGAGCCTAACTTTTCCAACAAAAAAGTAAAAAGAAGAAAACTTTCTGGTGAGCCTACTTGCATATACTTTGCCTTTGAAACTTTTCCAATGAGTTTTCAGGCTACTTTGTGAACCAATATTCATCATGTACCCTTGCTCCTGGGTCACATTTTTATGTGAATTTTTTCGGCTCAAATTCCTCTCTTTTGCCGGAATTTTTTTCCGGCAACATCATATAAGGACTTGGGCTTGAGCTTGATTGGTTACCAGCTGACGTTTAGCATTGCTACTCGATTCCTACTACTGAACGACCAAAAAAGAAAAAAAAGGAAAAGCATTTCTGGACATTGGAAAACTGAAAACCCCAACTCATAATAAGGTTAATATTCAATATCCGTATCTACTCAGACTTTTTCTGGGAGCTTCTTTGGCCAAAAACCTTAATTTATAATAAGGTTAGTAATCAGCATCTGTTTCTTCGCAGCAGCTTTTCCGGCAACTCTTTTCAGCCATTGGAAAAGCCCCATTTCACGTCCAAGATTCATCGTCTGTTTCTTCTTGGGCCTCAGCAACTTTTAGTGGCAAGTTCTAGCGCCACAGGAAAAAACCCAATTCATAAATCATCATTCGATCTAGCATGAATACCTAGGATGCCCCTAATTTTTTGTCAAGATCACACTCATCAATAAATACCCTAGATTCTGAGAAAATTCCGAGAGACAGAGAGAGACTTTGGTTATTTTCCTTTCATTTATCTTTTTATGGATATATTTTGGCCTCATTTGATATAGCAAAGAAAGTGTACTTTTTTAGCGAATATCTACGGGAATTCATTATTTGTAGATAATTTATGTGTTTGGAGGCCAACAACCATTAGATCTTTACCGGATAGTTGGGAATGAATGATAATCATGTTAAGGCTAATGCCGATTGTATTTCTTAGATTATAATTGAGGAAAATATTTGACAGGGCTGCTGTCTTATCAAAATAAGTAAAGCTTCACCTCAAAACTCGTCGAAAATTGGAGTTCTAACATCGAAAAACCTTCAAATCAATCATCTCGACGTTGACCATTATGCTTGTCAAAAAAAAATTAGGATTTCAAGCCATACAAGTAGTGTTTAAAAATAAGTGTTTATGGATCCACAAGGTCTATACTATGTTTTGAGCTTCAAATTTCAGAGTTAGTATTGAAAAGTGGATTTAGAGGCATCACCATGATATATATAATGCCAATGCCCAAAGTGCTTTCTGGATGAGGAGTCAAGGTCAATGATTGTATTTTTAGACATGTATAAATGATAGGGGAATGATTTATGCAACAGTTGTATGATAATATAATGCAATTATTTTCAAAAATCATGTTAGAGACATTTGTTTGACACGAATATTTACGTGTACACTTTTTTCATTCTATAGAACAATCACAAAAAAGAAAATTTTTAAAAAATGCTCTAAAAAATTTTCATTCTAGCCCAATTAATCTAAACCGTCCATTTCATTGAGATGGTTAGATATAGGCTTCAGAAGGACTTTTTTATTCCCAAAATTTTTATATAGTGTTATCATCATTAGATTAATAATAAAAAGAAAAAAGAAATTTTGAATTTGTTAAGGCTTAGATATTGAAATTCACCAAATGAATGGTCGAGATTCATTGTTGGATGGGTACTAATTTTGACCATATTTAGGGTGCAAATTGAATTTTCTTTTCTGTAGGATTGATTATAGGGATGAAGAGAATGTGTGCAAAATTTGAGGTCATACAAATGCCAAAATATATGGTTTTCTAAAAGTGTGATTGCATTATATTACTATACAACCGTTATATGAAATCATTCTCCATAAATGATATGCATGTGAAGACAAATCATATGCATAACCGTTACATGCAATCATTCTCCATAAATGATATGCATGTAGAGACAAATCATATGCATATGGATACATGTAAGATTCACCATTCTTCCTCTATTCTTGCTGAAGGGAGTGAGAGAGAGAGAGATTCGATACTTGTGATCAATGGTCAATAAACCTCCCTTAATTTGTGTTACGGGTAATAGATGTTCTTTGGGACTGGCACCTATTTCAGTCCTGTCATTGCGCATGTCTGTGTGAATTTTCAGACCTTCACTTGCATTTGGAAAATATGCAGAAGTGTTTATTCCTCCATGGAGGAACCCATAATTTCGTGGGTATATTTATTCTCATTTTTGTGCCTGACTCATCTTGGTTGGGAAATTATTGGACTGCAAATGTAAACAAAGCCTATTCTTTCACATCTATAAAATCATGGGAGCTGAAGCCGTCATTGATTCAATCACTGCTTTTGATGATGTTTTTGAAGGATCAGATCTGTTGATTGATTCATAGTCTTGAGTGGGAACTCTTTCGAAATAAGAAAACATCAATAATTAATAGATTTTAGAAATGACGTAATATGAATTTCTTCAGATTTGCACAAATCATTACTATAGCAAAAAAAATGATGTACTAGAATTTTACTCTAAAGTCTAAAGAAAGTTAAGTCTAAAAAAAGTTTGAACTGCGATGAGATAATCAATTTTGAATGAGCTTTTTGTTTTCTTCATTTTATATGCCTTTAGGATTTGGTCCGTTTGCACGAGGGAGGCAATGGGTCAGCTCAAGAGCACCACGGGATCAAATCTTGAAAATTCAGAGAGAGAGAGAGAGAGAGAGATACCACAACCCAAAACCTAGTTAACATCTCTTTCCTTACAACGATCAAATCTTGAAAATTGTGTGTGAGAGAGAGAGATGAGTTATAATTCTTGAATTTGAACCCAAAACCAAGTTCTCTAACCTTACAACTCATGAGAGAGAAGACGCAAAATAAGTATATTTATTATAGGGACAATATCTCTATATCTCATATTTTTATATTTTATTTATTGAAAGACTCAAAGTTTCAAAAGATATCCTCTGATCACTTTAAATCTATTTTTTAACCAAAACAAATGTGAATATGTTCTTTTTAAACCTAATCATTTCTCTCTCTTCGATTATATATCCAAAACTTCTTTCTTTTTCTTTCTTCTTGGGTCTCTCATTCTCTCTCCTCCTAGGTTTCTCTAAACACTTATCTCACCTCCGTGAAATCCAACCTAATCTTTTCTTTCTCTTCACTTATGTATCCCAAACTTCTCACTCTCTTCTTATGTCTCTCACTCTCTCTAGAAACATGAAGAGAGAGAGAATGAGGAGAGAGAGATAGGAAAGATGGAGAGAGAAAGAGGTCTAGGGAGAGAGATTTGGCAAGAGGTTTTTAGAAAAATGCATGTTTTTATAGATTTGTTTGGCTTAAAAAACAATATTTCAATTAACTTAGTGCATTAGAAGGAATAATTAGTGCATTAGAAGGAATAAAATCTACAATTTTTATGTCTCAAGATATCTTTTAAAACTTTTGTTCTATTGTGAAATGAAACCTAAAAATATGAGATGTAGAGATATTTTCCTTTTATCATATGGCAGGTTCTTATGAGAGAGAGTGGGACATGTGAGTAGAAAAACTATGAAGTGATGCTATTTATAATCCGTGTAATAACTATGGTCCCAAGTTTCAATAGACTTGGATTGATGAGAGGGAGTGGAAGTTCTCGAACTAACTACATGAATTAGCCATGTGGTGTGTGTGCCCATCTCTCTTATTAGCGTTTGATTGACGGTTAGATTCTCTTATTACCGTTTGATTGGCGGTTAGATTGTATATTATATGCCTTTCATTTGATTAATACATGATCATCATCATTATTATAGTTTTTTTTCGATTATTTGGGGCCGGTTAAGTAAATCCAAGTTTGTCATTCTCCGTCTCAACGTACATCTCAACTATACTTACGTCATGGCTCTTCTAGGTATATGCTACCTCAGATGAAAAACCCTATCTGAGTTCAAAAGGAAATGCTTAAAAAAGAAAACAAAGATCCATATGCATTTGCTCTAAAAGAGGATATCAAGGTCCATGTGCACTGCCTGGAAAGGGGATATCCTAAAATCTTTAAAGGTACATATTACCTAAATTTTAGGCAGTCAGGTTTAAGTTTTTGGAAACTCTGAACGTTTTTGTTGTCTTTTTTTGAATGCTCATCTTGTCATTTTAAAACCAACATTTTAGCTCAAGAAAAAGTTATCCTGATGTAGTCTTTTACTGAGGGAGTAAGTGTATAATGTGCTCAATGAGGTACCGTGTGCATTCCTTTGATGGTGATCCTGGTGGTCACATAATCATGCCCATCTAGATTATATTGTATTTTCCATTCCATGTAGATCATATTGTATTTACCATTTAAGCTCTCTCACCCTGGAGCACACTGTCAAGTATCAGAACATGGGCAACTAATATCCAAAGTTGATGCCATGGTTTGAGGCATGAAAAGAAACATTCACCCCTTCATAACAAGAAGGCCCATTCTCTCTCTAAGTCTCAACCAATCTCTGTGCATCACCACTTCCCCACCACCACCACCACCACCACCACCACCACCACCACTACCGCGACCATCATCATGCTCAACCCAATCCAAATCCAATCCCCACGCTCTCCTAGACGCGCATATCAAAGGGGGCAATCTGTTTCTAGCCCGCATAATGTTCGACAAAATGCCCCAAAGAGCCACTCTCTCATGGAATGCCATGATCTCAGCCTACACCCACCAAAACATGCCTCGAGAAGCTCTCTCTCTCTACATGTCCATGCTCTCCCACCAAACCCCACCTGACACCTATACTTTTGCGAGCCTATTCCGGGCCATTGCGGGGCTCACATGCTTGACAATGGCTCGAACTGCTCACGCCCACCTTCTGGTCTTGGGCTCGAAGCCCAATATCTATGTCGAGAGTTCACTAGTGGACATGTACGCAAAGTGTGGTAGCATAGCCAACTCGCGAAAAATTTTCGATTCGATGGTGCAAAGAGATGTGATAGCATGGACTGCCATGATAGTTGGGTGCACCCAAAGTGGGCTTGACTCTGAGGCCTTGGTGCTCTTCTCAGAAATGGTGGGTTCGTGCGCCCAGGCCCCAAATGGGTTCACTCTTGCCAGTGTGCTCATAGCTTGTGGCAATGCCTATGCATTGTTTATGGGCACCCAAGCCCATGCCTTTGCAGTCAAGGCCGGGCTCGACCAAGGGGTCACAACCCGAACATCATTGGTTGCCATGTATGCTAAATTGGGGCTAATACAAGAATCTCATCGAGCCTTCGAGGGATTCTTGGAGGCCAACGTGGTCTCATGGACGGCCATGATTGCCGGGCTCGTACAAAACGAGCACCATGACCTAGCGTTATGGGTTTTTCAAGACATGTTATTGACCACTCTCCGACCTAATGAATTCACGCTCTCGACCATTCTTCGGGCATGTGCGTGCACAGCACTACTTAGGGCTGGATGCCAAGTCCACTCTCTCAGTGTGAGGCTTGGATTCGAATCCAAGTCCTACACAGGGGTTGCACTAGTGGACATGTATGCCAAGTGTGGTTGTGTGGTTGAGGCACGAGTCCTCTTTGATGGGCTAGCCTTCCGAGATGTGGTTTTGATGAATGCTATGATCACAGGCTATGGGCACAATGGGCAGGCTCGTGAGGCCCTTCAATTGTTCAAAGAGATGGGGGCATTTGGGCTTAGGCCTAACTCTACCACCTTTGTTGGCCTTCTATCTTCATGTAGCAATGCTGGTTTGCTTGATGAGGGGTTCTCGATTTTTAACATGATGAGATCCAATTATGGAGTTGAGCTAACAAGTGATCACTATGCATGCATGGTTGACCTATTGGGTCGAGCAGGCAGGCTCGCAGAGGCTGAAAGGCTAATCGAGGAGTCAGGCCCAAGCCTAAAGCAAGATATTGTGCCGTTAAAGGCCTTGTTAAGTGCTTGCAGAATCCATGGTGAGCTTGAGATGGCAAGGCGAGTGGCCATGCGTGTGCTTGAGTTGCACCCTGATGATGAGGGTGCATACATTTTGCTAGCAAACACTTATGCTCGTGCTCGCAATTGGGGCGAAGCTAATCGGGTCAGGGCATCTATGAAAATCATGGGGTTGAGAAAGGACCCTGGCTTAAGTTGGGTTGAGGCTAATGGTGAGGTCCATGCATTCGGGGCTGGCGATAAGTCACACCCTAGAGCTAGTGAAATTTACAGACAATTACAAGAGTTGGTGAATAAGATGAAGGAATTCGGTTATGTTCCTGATACAAGTTTTGTTTTGCAAGAGATGGAGGATGAGACAGAGAAAGAGAAGTCTCTCTACTATCATAGTGAGAAGCTGGCCATTGCTTTTGGGTTGATGTGCATCCCCAACGGGATGCCCATAAGGGTGTGTAAGAACTTGAGGGTGTGTGGGGACTGTCACAATGGGATTAAATTCATTTCTAGGATTGTTGATAGAGAAATAATAGCCAGAGATGTGAAGAGGTTTCACCATTTTAAAGATGGGTCTTGTTCTTGTGGAGATTACTGGTAGAAAAGAAACAGCGATCTAATTTATGGTCTGATGGTGTGATACTTATTAGCAGAGAGTCCAAATTCTCAATTATTTATTGCCAGATACCAAGTGGGAAGAACATATCCGAAAGCCCATTTTATTAATCAAATTGGTATGTTATCCACTTCTTCTATAACCTTTCCGAGCTAAACTCTGAGCACAATTGGAAGTAGGCATTTTAATGCCCTAAAATTTATGAACAATTGTTTAATGCAGGCCGGACTGTATTTCTACAATATGCGGTCTAGA
>NW_006497610.1:1430261-1445496 GCF_000471905.2 Amborella trichopoda | reverse complement strand
CTATATATATATATATATATATATATATATATATATACTTTTTTTTTTTGAATTTGTTAACTGTATTAAACTTTAAAAGGAGTACAGAAAGTATGAAAGAGGGGGGCAGGATACCCACAGATGGGTTCCACCCAAAAAATAAGCAACCCACAAACGGATGGCCTATACAAAACCATGGGTATGTCAAAAAAGCTTTACATGAATCGAGCCAATATATCGATTCCAATTTGTGATCGTAGATTGAGCTAAGGTTCCCTAGAGGTGTCTTAGGTTGGCATTAGACAAGGTAGCGGCTGTCTTTGCCAGAGAATTAGCCTCACCGTATGCTTCTCTCCAAATGTGATTCCACATCATTTGCTTCTCTCCAAATGTGATTCCACGAGATGTGTAGATTCCTTGTGAGATGACAGATTTCTTCGAATATACTGTCCAACCTCCATGGCCAAGGGGCAGTGCTTGAGGCCCAAGCTATAACACTGTAAGAGTCACCTTCAATGGTAACATACTGCCCCCAGCTAGTATCTAACATCCTGAGGCTTTCCCAGAGGGCAGAGGCCTAATAGTTGAATCAGAGACACAAATGGGAATAGAAAAAGAGCAAAAGGTATTGCTGTTGTGGTCGTGGAACAAGCCACCTATGCATGCAAGGCCTAGATTTCCGAGAGAGCACCGGTCAAAGTTGAGTTTGATGTGGCCTACTTCAGGTGGTCTCCACAGGGAAGAGCATGGGGCCTTTGAGGTTTGAAGGTGAGGATGGGAGTCCAGATGTGTAGGAAATCAGAATGGCAAAGATTTCTCAAGGGTTTGTGGTCGGTGGCCCAGAAGATGATAGCTTCTCTTACCTTTTGTACTAGTGCATTTGAAGAAGATGACTAGCTTCGAAAAATTCTTGCATTTCTCTCATTCCAGATAGTCCAAAGAGTAGCAGCCACCGAAGCCTACCACAGCATTGTACCGGCCTTAGGCCATGGGGATGAGAAAGTAGAGCTGATGAGATGCGGCACATCAAGTGGCGTGACCCACTGCCATTGGAATAGCTGAAGGATGTTAGCCCAAATAGCTGCGGCGAACTTGCAATGGATGAAGAGGTGGGCATTGGTCTCCTCATCTTCAGTGCACATGATGCATCTGTTTGGGATTTATAAACCCCTTCTCTGTAATTGATCCATTGTAAGGGCTCTCTCGGACCTAGCTATCCAATTGAAAAATTGAATCTTGGAGGGTACCAAAGGGATCCGAACTTTGTTTATGATAGAAGTGAGGCAGTCAGGGGGGCTTCTGGGATGAGCTAGAGAAGAGTAGAAGCAGGTCACTGAGAAGGAACTCGAGTGGTTAGGGGTCCAAATGAGGTTGTCTTGGCCCCGGAGGGACAAGAAGACAAAATTTAGAGTATTGGAGAGGGCTGTGAAACCCTGAAATTCTCGGTCCGAGAGTGGTCTTTTGAGGGTGGCGCACCACACCCTTCTATTGCCCATTAGCTGGAATTGGGATTTCACAGTTGCATTTAAGTCACAAGCTAGCAATAAAAGTCTAGGGTACAGGTCTTTAAGGGTGTTCTCTAGCCAAGTATTGATGCAGAAGAGAGTTTTGTCGCCCTGCCTAGGCCTGTACCTAATCTTGGACAGAAAGTGAGGGTAAGAATGCAGTAGAGATTTCCATATCCCGGAGAATGATTGTGACATCCTATCAAAATATAGTTCGAGTAATGGACTTCCTACAAGGAAGTCACAATCATTCGCGTGTACCCAACATTAGAGGAACCTATCTACTAAACACTCGTCTTCACTGCGCCTATCTGCACCACATTTTCCATGTTAACAAGAAGGTCCATCTTATATGTACCTGAACATTCCTTACTAGCTCCCATTAAAGTAAATGAACTATCTAAATTTTGTTTTTAATGTTCTCCACACTTAACAAAATATCTTCAAAGACCCTTCTACTCATCATCATCATCATTAGAGCTTTATTTCAAGTATTTGAGGTTGTCTACGGGAATCCTATTACGCCGTTTTACTTTATCAAGGGTCATACCTTCAGTAAGACCATAAGTCTCTATATCTACGTCTATCCATGTCCTTTTAAGGCTTCCCCTTGTCATTTTAAAGCCTTCAACTTGAACCAAGTCTCACCTCTTAACTAGTGTTGTATAAGGTCTACGTTCACATAGCCAGTCATTGTATGTCGATTTTCCCTTATCTTATCGCCTATTGAAGCGTCTTTCTCTCTTTCTGAATCTCCCAAAAAATAGTAGCCCTATCTTCCTAATAATTTTCTCAATTTTTGATAGATTTGGGAAATTAGGATAATTCATTATGTATGGAACACAGTTTCTATGAGGCCAGCCCGCATATTGTAGAAATGCGAGCTTGGCAATAAATATATTTTTAAATATAATTTGATCCTAATTTTTAGAGAATATATAATCTTTAGCATGGAGATCATGAATATGAAAAAACAAAAAAATGAAAGCTAAAAATAATAATTATATTAAGAAAACATTTGGACCGATAGTTATAATTGTTTTTAGATGGACCACCTATTTGCATCCATCTTAAAGATGGATGCTTTATACCTCTTGCATCCATCTGTAAGATGGATGCTTTATGCCTCCAGACTGCATATTGTAAAAATGCGGTCTAGCCCGCATGAATCAATTTTCCTCATGTATGAGGTTCTTCTTAGAATATTTATGGACAAACCTAGACCTAGCTCCAAATTTGTTGAGTGAGTGGATATGTTAGGAAAATATGTTCTCCATTTTCTGCGTCATTCTTGCATGACATGCGAATTTCACCATTACTCTCCCTCTCTGCTTTAATTGATCGACCTTAACACCTGTCCAAGGCTCACCACCCACAAGAATGCTCAACTCTTACGAGGTATCAGCCATTTCCATTTTCATCTCTTATCTCGTAGTCTAATATAACCCCGGAAAAGGAGGTGAGTTGCGTTAGGTGGCATCCAGTATAAAACTTTATCACATTTTATCATGACTTATAAATTTATGTTATGTAGAGAAGAATGGAAGAACAAGATTCATGTTGTCCACCCCAACTAATTAGAATAATCAACTTAAAGGCTTGGATGATAATGATGATGATCTCTTGGAATAATCATTATCACCCGTGATGACTTAGGACAAACATCATAAATGCTAAGGCTCCTTTTGGATAGATCAATTTTGTAAGAGGACCATTTTCTTTATCAAACCCTTTAAGGAGTGAAAAGAGGTTCTATATGATCTGCTCCTATATTCATGGTTGGTGGAACTTTTATACCTTGTTTGTCATAAAAAATAAGTAAAAAAGGCCATTAAAACGTCCTAAAAAAGGAAAAAGAAACTATCATTTTCCCCGTTTATGAATAACACAATCGTCCAATTGTTTGACTGCCAAAATGGGCTTTAGATTATGCATGTATTGGAGATTAATGTCCAAACACTTTAATCAATCAAATAGACGGATCAAAATTTAAAGGGTGTGGAATGCATGGAAAAACACTAACTTAGAAGAGAAATTTGCTTGTCTTATCATCTCAACAATCACTCTTTAAATTGCACAAGAAAGAGGTCCATTTAATATTGGATGCGGTTTGTATAGAGCCTAGGCTCTAAACAATCAAATTAGAGCCTACCTTCAAATAGTGTCGAGAAACGTGGTTTCAATACTGAAAATCTTTGTGAGAGCCTTAAAATATATTTTTATTTTTATTTATAAAGTGTAAAGCTTCAAAACTAGTATAGATCGATAGCTATATGAAAATTTGAAAATCTTGAAAATTGACGATCCAAAAATGTGTTACAAAATACACTATTTCGAAAACTTGAAATCCATTTTTTTCTCATGCCCATGCATCTTGATGTCGATATGATCAATTTTGGGGATATTTGGGCATCAAAACAACATCTTATAGTGAAATTTTTTAGGTAGGCTCTAATTTGATTGTTTAGAGCCTCAACTCTATATAAACTTTCCCCTTTAATATTAGCTCTATCAGTGGTTCATTTTGGGATTATATGCTATGGGACTGTTTCATTTAGGGATTATATGCTATGGGACTGTTTACTATTATTACAGGGATGTCACAACCACTTTTAGCTATTAGATATTAGATGTTAAATTTGATGACTTGGGGTGTGCCACGTAGTTTGATTTATTTTATTTTATTTTGGAACTTTTAAGTTTAGTTAATATTACACTTACAAACACCTAATTTAAAATATGGCAGACATAGTGACGGTGACTTCCTTGTATTTAAAGTAAATGATTTCTTTATATATATTTTCAATGCAATCAATTTGACGATCTAAAATAGTTTTTTAATATAAAATTGTGTTTATGAATACTATTCACTGGTGAATAAAAATTTTGAATAAAAAGAAATGGTCCTAGATAGGCATCTAGCGAGGTTTCAAGAGCAGGATTCGAATGTATATCGCCGTCGTAGAAGCTTCATAACTCTTTTCCTTGCCGTTCATAATCCGTCTGCTCGTCCTTTTGAACGGCTATAGTTTGCTTCCAAAAAAGAATTGAGAGACACTAATGGTATTATACAATGTACTCACGCTTACACTCCCAATAAATAATTTCCAATTCATCTTTAGCCACAAGTTCTATGTAAAAGGAAAGTCGAAATGTGCACTGTCTCTAAAGAAACTTGATAATTCTCAATGCTATTATAAATTGTTTCGGGAAAAAATTTATATAAGGTTGCAATCTTAAAATGTAGAATTACGGATGCAGCTCAAAAATTCATTGGAATATGTTGTTTTAATGTTTAAAAACCCTCCAATTGATTATCTCGGGCATCGAGATGTACGACTGTGAAAAAAAAAAAGATTGAGTCTAAAAAATAATGCGTCTTACAACATATTATCTAGACCGTCCATTTTCAAGATTTTTATATATTTACTGACCTACTTGATTTTAACCATTTTTAAAGTTTCAAATTTTATAATTAGATATGAAAATAGATTTGTGATAATCCTAAAAATATTTTACATCGAAATTATATGTTATAATAAAATTTGATGGCGCACCTTAATTGGAATGTTAAAGGTTGCAACCTTGTGGAAACCACACCCATTGTTAAGCATATCTTTTTATTTACCAAATCTTGCAAAAATGGCTCTCTTTTCTTTGTGGTGGGGAGAGCGAAAACATACACGCGATAGTTGAAGGGAAAAGTTAGTTTAACTCGAACCTAGCCACCTGAAAGGTTGTTTTGGTGCTAGAAAACCCCCAAAGTTATCACCTTGTTAGGATAACTATAGATGTGAAAGAAAAAAGGATTTTAACTATTTTCAGCCCTAATTTGATAATTACGGATGTGAAAAAGAAAATGTGTTAACCAATATTTTTTTAAAAATGGGCAATTCATGTCAAACATCGGTCTTGCCTGACGATCTCTGTTGGAATAAAAAATTGGTGTCGTTCTCTTGAACTTGCCTAATTCTATCAGAGAATCGATCAATTCAGATAGACCGGATCACTTGGTTCCCATACATTATATTTTTATTATCTTTGTTTTTTTTATAATTTTTTAAATTTATGGCGCATTATTTGGAACACCTATTTCCAAGTGTTTACATGCATTACCATAACTGCACTATTTGTTGAGCTTTAAATTGATAATCGGGGTAGGTGGGAAAATGGGTTGGGTCGGTTCTGAGTCGACCCCCACCTAGACTCGACCTGATTAGGTCTAAGTTAAACCCCGGTCTGCCTCGGACCAGCTCGAGTCCGGGTCGAGTCCAAGTCAATTGGACCTAGACTTGATCCGCTAGGTCGGGTCGGGTCCGGGTCCATGTCTATAAATAAAAAGATAAAAAATTATTTTATACTACATAATCAGTAGTATTATATGTACTTATACTAATATATTCATGTTTGGTTAGCCTCGACCTACCCTTATAAGATTCATGCTGCAGCAAGACCTGAAACCGATCGGGTCAAGGTCAAGCAGATCCATACCAACCAAGACCGGTCAAGCACTACTCATTTTTTATCTCTCTCTTACTTAGGCCTCTAACTCTCGTAAAAAAAAGTTGAAGAGAAGAGAGAGAAACTTATATTATATAGTGTTTAAAAAATAATAATTATCACCATAGCCTTTTTTCAATTAATTTAGGTCAGCTACACTAATCTTAATCTGCCATTTTACACTATTAAAAGTCATATCTTCAATGAGGTCATAAGTACCAATATCTTTTCTCACTACTTCCAATCATATCCTTTTGAGTCTATCCCTTGCCTTTTTTAGCTTTCCACTTGAACTAACTTGCACCTCCTAACAGGTACTGTATTGGGTTTGCGTCACACATCGCCAACTCACTAAGTTTATTCTCTTTCATTTTATTGTCTATTGGTGTCACACCTAAATTTTCTGAATGTATTCATTTTGAATTCTATCACTTCTTGTCTTGCAATTCACCCATCTTAACATCCTCATCTTCGCCACACTCATTCTATAGGTACATTATATTTTATATGCCCAATATTTTGCGTCATAAAGCAAAGCAGGTCTCACATATATCTTATCGATGCAAGGAGAAAATAAACTAGAATAATAAAAATAAACAAAAACAAAAAGGTTGAGAATATTATACCATCTCTCAAGGTCTGCAAGGAAATCTATCCCCAACAAGACGACATACATACTATCTCAAGATCGGCAGGAAATCCACCCCAAAAAATAATTTTTTCACAAGATCAATTTACACCACTCTCATTCTCTCATCTTTACAATAAGGATTTCTTCCCTTTAAATAGATTTTAGGGAAAAACAAAACAAAACAAAACAAAAAAACCACAATAACTCTCTCTCTCTCTTCCACTTTTCTTTTCCTTCCCTATTTTCTCTCTCTTCATCTCCCTATTTTCTTTCTTTCCTCGAGTGTCTCTCTAATCTCCTAACAACTTTTTAACTCCCTTTATTTATCTCTATTTAAAGATCGGCTTTATCCTACCTAAAACCCTCAATCTTTATCTAGATTAAATCTCCCAAATCCATCAAAATAGGAGACTTAAATCCTTTTGCCCAATATTAAAATCAATCGTATCCTCAAAACAAGTCATACACAAAATCCTATTGAAACTCACGCCCTATCTTATCTAAGCGCACGTCCTAAAAAACTCAAAAAAAATACTAAAATTACAATTTTGAAATTTTCCTTAATTTTTATCTGCATTACTTATAGAACTTGCCTTTCAGCTTCATTGGTGTGCGGTGATCACATACAGTTATACATCTCCATTTCGCCCACCCAGCTCTAATTTTGTGTGCGACATCTTCCTCAATGTCTCAGTTTTTCTAGATTATCGACCCAATATATAAAAAAATGCAGTCTTTTTGGTATTCCCTGACCGTTAATCTTAACTACTTCTTTGTCTCTACTCCTATTATTACTAAACGTGTATTCCGTATACTACGTTTTAGTCCAGCTAAATTTAAAATTCTAGAGCATCCCTCCAAAGTTTTAACTTTGTGTTGACGCCATTTCGGGTCTCATTGATTGAAATTATGTAATCTACGAACAACATACACCATAGTACCTCATCTTGTATGTTCTTAGTTAAGTCATCCATAACTAAGACAAAGAGGTATGAGCTCAATGCTGACCCCTAATGTAAGCCTATTGTCATTGAAAACTTACACATCTCTCAACTAGTTTTTTGTACACTAGTTAGCGCTCTATCGTACATATCTCGCACCAAGTCAATTTAGTGTTTGGAGACTCATTTGTTTTCTACACCCACCAAATCAAATATCGAGGTACTTTATCATAAGCTTTCTCTATATCAATAAAGACCATATGGAGATCTTTTCCCTTCGCCCTAAACTTCTCAATTAACTGTCTTATTAGAAAAATCGCCTCGGTTAGTGACCTCCCCAGAACCAAATTGATTTTCAAATACACTCATGTCATGCTTTAGTCGTTACTCAATTACTCTATCGCACAACTTCATAGTAGCGCTCATAAGCTTAATTCCTCGATAGTTTACACAATTTTGTATGTCTCATTTGTTCTTATAAATAGGTACTATGTTATAGTAGGGCTCATAAGCTTAATTCCTTGATAGTTTACATAATTCTGTACGTCTCTTTTGTTCTTGTAAATAGGTACTATATTATTTTTCCTTCATTTGTCTCGGATTTTCTTTTTCTCAATACCATGTTGAACAACTGCGTCAGTTAGTCAATGCCAATCTCCCCCATGCACTTCCAAACCTCTATCAGGATACCATATGGTCCTGAAGTCTTTCCTATCTTTATCATTTTCAAAGCTTCTTTTACTTCCGATATCTTAATTCTATGAATGTATCTATGACATTTGCCCTCGTTTATCCCAATGGTTCATTCTATTGCTATGTTCTATTTTGTTCGTTATTTAATAATTTTTTAAAATAAATTCTCCATTTTTCGTTGACCTCTTTATCCTTCACCAAGACCATTTGATCATCACTCGTAATGCATTTTATATGACTTAGATCCCTACATTTTTTTCTCTGTCATTTTTGCTAATTTGAAGACGTATTTTTCACATTTATTTGTTCTAGTTTATTGTATAGATTATTATATGCATTAAGTTTAGTTTTACTTACTATTTATTTATCATTTTTATATTCTTCTAAGTTTGATCATTTCTATTGCACTGTCAAGTTTTATAGCATGAAAAAGAAAAGAAAAAACTTGGCAGTGTAATAGAAATAATCAATAAATTATATATAATATTATTACAATAAATAAATAGTATATCTAAAATATTCTGATCGGGTCAATCAAAACTTGGATTCGACCGGTCTTGGTGTCGGGTCCCTACTTTTGAATTGCACCGACCCATCATGGCCAAAATAGGACCTAGACCTAGACCTAGACCCAAGTCAGGTTGACCCATCGGGTTGGTAGGTTAATTGACCCGTTACGCATCCCTCTAAATCGGAGCAAAAAATACATTTTCAATGCCACTTTTTTATTTATTTTTTTGGAAAATGGTTTGATAGGGCTGCAGTCCTAGCAAAATAACTAAATCCTCACTTCATAACTCATTGAAAATTGCAAGTCAAACATTGAAAAACCTTTATATCGATCATCTCGACTTGAACATTATGGTTGTGAAAAAAATTGGGATTTCAAGCTCTAAAAATAGTGTATATTATATCAAATTATCTAGACCGTCTATTTTGCTTTAAATTTTTTAGTTTCAAAATTTATTATTAGTGTTGGAAATTGATTTTAGAGCCATCATAGAGATTTCCGTCACTAATAGTAATTTTTGGACAAGGATATTAGCTGAGGCTTTATTTTGTTTTCATAAAGCCTAGGTCTTATAGAAACCTCGTCCTTTTTTTTTTTGGTGTTGTTTGCATAAGGCCGAGGCTCTAAACAATTAAAGGAAAGTGTACCTTCAAATAGTGTCGAGAAATGTGGTTTCAGTACTAGAAATCTTTATGATATCCTTAAAATATATTTTCATATCTAATTATAAAATTTAAAGCTTCAAAAATAGTGTAAATTGAGAAAATCTATGAAAATCTTGAAAATTGACTGTCCAAAAATGTATTACAAGATGCACTATTTCCAAAACTTGAAATCCATTTTTTCTCATGAGGTCGAGATGATCTATTTGAGGAGATTTGGGCATCAAAACAACATCTTCTAGTGAAAGTTTGAGGTGCGCCGTAATTAGATTATTTAGAGCCTCGCAATCATATAAACCCTTTTTTTTTTGGAAAAAGTTTATATAGAACCTAGGCTCTAAATAATCAAATTAGAGCCTACCTCAAAACTTTCACTAGAAGAGGTTGCCTTGATGCCCAAATATGAACAAATTGATCATCTCGACATCAAGATACATGGACTTGAGAAGAAAAAAGGATTTTAAGTTTTGAAAATAGTGCATCTTGTACCTAATTTTTAGACTGGCAATTTTTAAGATTTTCAAGTTTTCATAGATCTGCTCGATCTACACTATTTTTGAAGCTTTAATTTTATAACTAAATATGAAAATATAATTTAAGGCTATCACAAAACTTTATAGTATTAGAACCATATTTCTCAGTACTATTTGAAGGTGTGCTCTAATTTGATTGTTGAGAGCCTCGACTGTATACAAACCGCACCCTTTTTGTCTTTTATCTTTTATCTTTTTTCTTTTTTTGGATAAGTACAAGACCACTTGTTGGTAGGGCCCGAACTGCACATTCGCTCGTAGCCGCGGCCTTACAGGCACTTATATCTAAAGGGTGTAGTTTGTATGGAACTTAGGCTTTAAACAATCAAATTAGAGTCTACCTTCAAATAGTATCGAGAAATGTGGTTTCAACACTGAAAATCTATGATAGACTTAAGATGCATTTTCATATTTATTTATAAATTTTAAAGCTTAAAAAATAGTGTAAATCAACCGATCTATGAAAACTTGAAAATCTCAAAAATTGACGGTCCAAAAATGCATTACAAAATACACTATTTCCAAAACTTGAAATCTATTTTTTTCTCATGTCCATACATCTTGATGTCGAGATGATCAATTTGAAGATATTTGAGCATCAAAACAATCTCTTCTAGTAAAATTTTTAAGGTAGGTTCAAATTTGATTGTTTAGAGCCTCGGCTCTATATAAACTTTTCCCTATTTAAATTACAAATGCTGACTAGCACGTGTGAGTTATATGGTAGAGTTTGTACTATACTGCTATTTGGTTCTCTGGGGAACAGGAACTTATTCCCTTGTCCTCGTAAATCTTGGTCAGCCCCCTTTATCCTTATTTTATTTATTCATTGTGTTTTATATCATTCGAATATGACAAATTTTTCTTAAGGACGAACCACTAGAAGAGAAACGTACAAAATTGGCACACGTGCATCGTCATTCACGCGGGCTTCGTACTCTCCACCACTCGAACAACGCCGCTCCCCACCATCCCACTTCACTTTGGTCGTTACAGCACGCTGGACACGTGTTGCGTCCGGTCCGGCCAGACCTAGACCACAAAAGAATAGGGACCCGGACTGGAATTCTATTTCAATACTCAATAGGATTCGGAGATAAAATTTTTATGAGTTAGCGGGTATCATATTTTTATTATGGGATGCTCATGTTCTATGCTGCAGTAAATTAAAAGATGTGGTACGTTAAGGCATCATTGAAATCCCAATTATGGAGACCTTTAAGACTCATTCTAAAAGGTTTTATAGTGCGCCATGAATATGGTTTATTATAGTATATACCTTCGAGAGATGCAATGCAGAGTTAGCAAGATAAAAGACTCTATGTGAAGAGTATTCGATCTGGAAATTGCAAAAAGAATAAAAAATACAATACCTATAAAAGTATCTTGGTTTTTTCGAAATGAAGGGATATATAGATAAACTTGGTGGTAGCATAGAAACGTTAAAGGTGTGGTTTTTATATGTTGTAACTTTCAACAAAATCCAATTAAGGTGCCTTCAAAATTTATCGGTGTTAAAAATTCTTAAGATTATTTGAAAATTTATTTTTGTATCTAATTATAAAATTTTAAATTCTAAAAATAGTTAAAATTGAGTAGAGCTATAAACATATGGAAATCTTGAAAATGGAGGGTCTAGATAATATGTTGCATGATGCACTATTTTTGGAATTCAAAATCTTTTTTTTTTAATATTCATAGATGTCAATGTCGAGATGATCAATTAGAGGATTTTTCAACATTAAAACAACATTTTCTGAAAGATTGAAGGTGCATATGTAATTCTACATTCTAAGGTTGCAACCTTATATAAACTTTTTTTAAAATTAAAATTTTTATATATTTATCTATATTTAATATTTTGGGACACAAAAAATATTATTGGATCTGGACCAAGACCCCAGATCCAAACCTGAATAATATTTGGGTCCAAGATTTGGACTCGGGCTAATCCATTGGGTCCAATTTTTTAACCCATACCTGGACCCACCTCAAGTCTATCTCTCGGGTCTTGGGTTGGTCCGGGTCCATTGCTACCCTATTGGCTAGCCAGCGGTGGCCCTGGCTTTGGCCTTGCCCATAAAGCTGATCCAAGCCTGGCCTTGTTATGGCTAGGGTGGGATGGTGGGCTAAAAACAAAATGAAAGAAAGACATAAGAAGAAAGGGAAAAAAAAAAATTGTTTCATGTGGGTTGGACTGCATTTTACAATATGCATTCTCAAGGTATAAAGCATCCAGTTTAAAGATAGCTATAAATAGGTGGTCCATCTAAACACAATGGAAACCAAAGTACAATCCAAATGATTTCTTCATAAAATCATTATTTTTATTTTTTCAAATTTATTTATTTATTTTATATCCATAATCTCCATGTTAGAGATTACATGTCTCTAAAACTTAGGTCTGAAAATCCATCTCAAAAATAAAATTTTAAGAGTGACTCATTTCTACATAGACTCATAGTCATAGAAACCGTATCTCAAAAAAATAAAAAAAAAAGGCTAAATCGAGACGAACCGATTGACACTTGCCTTAAATATGAAAATGACTTAAATATCCTCGCTACTTTTTTTAAGTAAGACCATGATGCCCTATATCCGACCCTGCGTGTCACTTTTGCCGTTCCATTTAAAAACATGCACCTCAAAGATCCTTTATAAGAGTATTCCAATTTTGAAGAACCTTCCAATTTATCATTTAAATCTTTATGAATAAAAAGATTATTTTTAAAATTTTAAAAATAATATATTTTATAATAAGTTATTTAGATCTTTTATTTTTTAGATTTACAAATATTTATAGATATGCTTGATTTGTACTATTTTTAAATTTTAAACTTATAATTAAAATAAAAATAGACTTTCAAACCGTTTTCAACACTAAAACTACATCTCCAAGTAAATTTTAGATGCGGCCCGTTGTACAAACCTCACCCTCTGCAAAAATATTTATTCTGTTGGAGTCCATATACTATGCTCCTGTTCCCACAGGAGCATAGAAACATCTTAGCCGAATGACCCACTTGGGAGGATGTTCTCAATATGTAACTTTGGGACCCACTCAACAATCCATGATTACTTTCAATAGAAAATTTTGTAATTTTAAATTTTTTAACACTTATATCTCACCTTCTTTACCTTCTTAAAATTGGATGGTCTCTAACATATTTTGAAGCATTATTTTTTTCAAGGACATAGAGGGTGAATATGCTACATCCTAAATTTTGAGGTCCTGA
The DNA here is from genome assembly GCF_000471905.2 of Amborella trichopoda. Next base: position 1,432,305 of record NW_006497610.1, on the reverse strand, counting down.
AATTGATCTTAGACTAGATTTTACCTAAAGAAGTAAATAGATAGTATATTCATACAGAAATATAATATCTTTCGACTTTCCCAAAATTACTATATTTGGGCCCAATGTTCCCCTTTTTTTTCGTAATAGAATGGCCTGTTTGATAACCAACTCTTGCCCTTTTTTTTCTTATTAGAATGGCCTGTTTGATAACTAAGTTCATGATTTGTAAATTGAAAGTTTCTAAAGAACTATACTAATTCCTGAAAAAATTCAAGGTTTCTGTGTTTGATAACATCTCTGGGAAGTTGAAAAATTCCTAATTTCTGCGTTTGATAACCTCATGGGAACTTAAGAAGTTTCCAATTTCTGTGTTTGATAACCTCGACTCTGTGTTTGTTGAAAAGTTCCTGATTTATGTGTTTGATAACCTCATGAGAAGAAGTTTGATAACCTCCTTTCTGTGTTTGATTTGATAACCTCCTAAGAAGTTAAAGAAAAGCAGGACATATGTATTAGATTATATCTAAATAATAAACAAAATGTAAATGTTAAAATTAAGACCTAGCTATTTATTTATTTTTTATTAATTTGTATACTATTATTTTTTAGAATACAATATCAATTGAAAGTAAAATACATTGGATTGAGAAAAAAAGAGTTATCAGAGAGTTTAATTGATGAGTGAGAGAAGTGTCCTAGAGAGAGATACATTTGTACACCAATTGATGCAAATGTTTCACAATAAACTACATTACACCTCAAAATTAGAGCAGTCTATAGACAATGTCAAGCACAACCTCAATTTAATTAACTTTGAACAATAACCTGTAATAGTTTAAACATACATAATTAAAAATGCAAGAACTAAAACATCAGTTTGATTCAAACACACATGCACAATGCAAGCAGTAAAAAATCAGCTCATTCAACAATAAACCGTAATAACTTGAACACTACTTACATTCACCATTGATGTATCCGTATCCCAGCCTAAAAAATATACGTCACTCACAATTCAAAAATATATGTCATGCACAAGTCATGCACACAACATTTGTGTGCTCTCTCACTCTCTTGCTAAGATTATAATGGCACACAATATTTATATGTTACCTGTTAAGACATTCGTGATGCGTGTAAAGGAACATTCGCAATTCATACATCCATAAAGAAAACCATGTACAAAACCAGCCCATTCAACAATGACATGGGACTCAACATTCGACGAGGACTCGAAAATTTGTGGCCACAAAATAAAGTCTATATGAAATGTAGAACATGATTTTAATTACAAGTGCTAGCGACTTAGGTAGGCCTCCCACAACTGCGTCGCCATGGCATCTCGCAGACTGACACCAACATCATGATCGTGCCCCTGAGTCAATTGTAAAAACCCATCATCTCTGTCAATTACAAGTTGACTCTCAACCCTCCGTCAAAAACGCAGCTCTTTTTGCTATCGGTTCCCCATGGCATTATGACGTAGTTGTGCAATATTGCACATTCAATAACTACATAAACCTGTGTTCGTAAAGGATACTGCATTTGATTCCTGAGTACAGAAAATTTGGCCTTCCAAAGTCCAAATGTCCTCTCCACCACATTTCTAAGCGTGGAATGACGCTTGTTGAATAACTCCTAGTGTTTCCTGAAGAGCTCCTAGGCCTGAAGTAATTCGTTTAGATGGTAACGGACTCTTCGATATGGTCTTATGAAACCACGCATAGTAGAATACCCAACGTACAAGGTAATATTTTCCTGTACCATATTTGTGCAATGAGTATATTGTAAGGCCAAATATTACACTACGAAATATTGTACAAACCGAAGTAACAAAATATAAGAAGGAACGGAGTTACCCTCAGGAACAAGGGTTCCAATCTATCCCATCTAATTACTGCCGTTAGGTGCATTTGAATGGGTTGAGCAAGTGGGCTACTCGCATCTTTTTTCCATATATATATATATATATATATATATATATTATATATACTACTTAACTTTAACTAACGTAAGTACGACAATAAGGACGAGAGAGACGAGACATAGTTAGGGTTGGGTT
>NW_006497610.1:1386182-1409983 GCF_000471905.2 Amborella trichopoda | reverse complement strand
TAGTTAAAATCAAGTAGATCTATAAACATATAAAAATCTTGAAAATGGACAATGTAGATAATATGTTGTAAAATGCATTATTTTTGAAACTTAAAATTTTTTTATTTTTCATGGTCATACATCTCGATCAATCAAAAAGTTTTTCAACATTAAAACTACCTTTTTCGATGGATTTTTGAGGTGCATCCGTAGTTCTACATTATAAGGTTTTGCTTATATAAACTTTTCCCATTGTGTTTTGCGTAGTGGGTATAATGGTCCTTTCATTTTTCCTAGCCAGATATGCATAAGGGTGGGGACACAAACTTTACCCCATCGTTTTTAGGGATAAGAGATGACAACGGTCAGTTTCGAATCTTTTCATTTTTGGCTCTCGTGTCATTTCAATTTCAAAAGTTTGTGAACTACTTTGTCATTTCCAGATAAGTTAGGGCTTCCATACAGTGATAAAGGGTGTGTTGATTTCTTTTTTGGTTATTATACTTGTTCTTTTTTCAGTAATTTTTCTTTAAAAAAAGTTCTTCTTAGTTATCTTTATCTGTTAATTTATTTGAAAAGATCATAGAGCCGAGGTTTTAAACAATTAAATTAGAGCCCATCTCAAAAATTTCATTAGAAGAGGTTGTTTTGATGTATAAATATCTACAAATTGATCATCTCAACATCAAGATGCATGGACATGAGAAAAGGTTAGGATTTCTTCTTTGTGAAAAACGTATTTTTCAACACACGCAGGGATAAATTATCAATTTTCCTTGCAAAATAAAGTTAACTATCAAACTGAAAAATGAAAAGAAAATGGAAAAATATACTGTTATTTCACTTTCTTAATTTCTTTAGTTTTTATCTTTTAATGCAACTTCAAGAACTGAAATTTTAGTTTTGTCCTTCTTTCTCTCCGCTCATAGATGCATGAGTGGAGGCACAGAGCAAGATCCTCAGAGAAGAAACTATCGGAGTTGCGTAAACAATTCTCAAGACTCCAACAAGAAATGGATGAAAAGAACAGCATTGGCTCATTGAATCAAACCTTGACAGTCAAGACCGAGCGAACGAAAATCATTAGGCCCAACAATGATCCGCTCGAACTTGAAAAGGAAAACGAATCTTCGATCACTGACAAGAGGGTCTTAGTTTGCAGACTGAGAAAGGAGAAGAAAGGTAAGGGGACAAACCGCTCGCCTCTAAAAGAGATTGGGAATTCGTCGCCTCTGTTCAAGCCTAGAGGAGCAGTTTTCCCTATTAACTTTTGAAGAAGGTATAATCCGACGGAGAATAATAATAGTTTTGTATTTTTCGAAATAGTAGTCCAAAAAAATTTATTGGGGTTGATCAGAATCAGAGTTCTTTTTGTGTGAGACTGAAAGATGAATCTATCTAAGGACAGATAGTTTCTTACTTTCGGGTGCAATACTTTTGATATGGACCTTTATATTAGTAAATATATGGGATTATTTGCAAGGAAATTATTTATTTTTTGTATATGGAAATCGTAATCATTGTATGTCTCTTAAATTTCAAAATAAATGATTGTAAGAGCGTCTAGAAACAAAATTCCAAAAATAAAAAAATCTTAAGAGTTCGTGAAGACCTTCTCGAGAGAGAAAATCTGTGGAACACTCACAATGTGCAACCCACGCAAATGTTTGCAAGGGCACAAGGGCATTTAAGGAGCACTACACACTTGCATGAGCGCCTTGAGGCAGTGTCGACTCATGCTTCACCTAATTTATTGAACCCTGAAACACAGTCCCTAGGAGCCACGATTGGATTATGGATCGAAAGTTGGGGATGTTTGAAAATTCACAGAAAGGTTCACTGAGTGTTGGAAAATGTATTTAATTTTTATTTTTGTAATGGGTGCGGTTTGTATAGAGCCGAGGCTCTAAATAATCAAAGAAAAGCCTACCTTCAAATGGTGTCAAGAAATATGGTTTCAACATTGGAAATCTTTGAGATAGCCTTAAAATATATTTTTATCTTTAATTATAAAATTTAATGCTTAAAAAATAGTGTAGATCGAGCATATCTATAAAAACTTGAAAATTTTGAAAATTGATGGTCAAATAATGTGTTACAAGATGTGCTGTTTTCAAAACTTGGAATTCATTTTTTCTCATGTCCATGCATCTTGATGTCGATATGATCAAATTTGAGGATATTTGAGCATCAAAACAACCTTTTTGGTGAAATTTTTGAGGTGGGTTCTAATTCGATCGTTTAGAGGCTCTTCTCTATGAAAACTTTTCCTTTTTGTAATTTGTGCGTTTGGGTGGTCAATAGGACGATTAGGGCCTGACCAAGGTTAGGAGCTCCTAACTAAGATCTCGGCAGTTTTGGAAAGTTGTACGATAGGCTTAGGTGTGGTTTGCCCTAATTAGGCAGGCTTGAAAGGAGAGTCTAGCCTAATTAAGCAAGTGTAGCTAATGGACTAGGCTAATTAGGCAAGTTCAGCGTTTTAGCTATAAGAGTTTAAGCCTAAATGAAGTGCCTTAGGGGTTCACTAATTGGTCCCTAATTGAGTGTGGTGTATGGATCATTGGAGTAGAGCAAACTAGGGTGCATGATGGTAGTATGGACCTTAGTATAGTTGGGCTAGAAATTGGGCGTTTGGATAGGGGGAAAACTTGAATTATTTTCCCTTTTTATTTTTCCACAAAATACCCTAGGTTCCAGTTTTTTTCGGTGATTTAGAACTCCAAGCTTAGGACAAACTTTTTCTTAGTTAAAAATGCGGTTTGGAACTTAGGATTGAGAACAAACCAATTTTTCGTTTGAATTTTTATTGATCGGCAGTTTGGAACTTGGAGTTCTGAACTCCCAATTTACAATAGGGATGGCAATCGGGTTGGGTTGACTCCCGGACTAGGCAAGTCGACCTAAACCAGGTTCGGATCTATGTTTTGGACCCAACGATCTAGTCCGGGTCTATGTTTTGGACCCGGCGGTCTGGTCCGGGTCCAAATAACTTCGACCCAACGCAAATCGAGTATTAGTCCCTATTGGGTTGGTTTGGTTCAGGTCGAGCTCGGATCCAGTATCAGTATAAAATATATTAAATATGTATTAAATAATATATAATAATTTCTTTAATTTCTAGACTCAGTTCTGATCCAGTCCTAGTCACTTGGACCCTACCTTAGTTCGGGTGAACCTGGCTGACCCGGACCCTACCTTAGTTCGGGTGAACCTGGCTGACCCGGACCCTACCTTAGTTCGGGTGAACCTGGCTGACCCGGACGGACCTGACTCATTGCCTTGGAACTTGAAGTCTAGATTCAATCATTGACAAAAATAAATAACTGAAAGCAATTATAAAACAAAAATGCTGATTGAACTCCAAACCTCACTTTTTCACCAAAAAAAAAAGAGAAAATTATTGGAGTTTCAAGCCAAAAAAAGAAATAAACCAATTCACAACTTGAAGTTCCGAACTAAAGATATTTTTGGAGAAAATAGTAAAATAAATGACATGATAGTGAAATTAGAAATTTATTAATACTACAAAAATAATGAGATATCCATGTTAATTTCCGTTTATCTATTTCCCTGAAAGCACTTTTTTATAGGGAAAATTGCATAAAACCTCCCAAAATGGGCTTTCTAATTAATTTACCCTTACCTAACTTTTTGGAGCAACTTGCCCCTAACAACCATCATTCCTAACAAATACCCCCAGTACAAAAAGTTCAAAATTTTTTTTTTTTCAAAGTGTTGTACCGGCATTTCAAAACTTCGGACTGCCCTTTTAAAATGCCGGACCGCTATTTCAAAATGCCGAACTTTCCATTTCTCCAATAGCATAATCCCCAAACCGCCACAATGAAACGTCGGACCGCTCATTCCAGCAAAATTGTCGCCCGACCGCCTCTTCCAAACGTCAGACCGCCCTCTCCAGCGAAAATGACTTGTTATGTATGGGAATAGTATTTTCATCAAAAAAAAATATGAACAATTTGGATTGGGTATTTGCTAGGTTTTCCTAGGGGCGGAGTTGTTAGGAAAAGTTAGATTGGGGGCAAATTGATTAGAAAGTCCATCTTAGGGGGTTTTATGCAATTTAAGAAAAGTTAGATTAGGGTTAAATTGATTAGAAAGATCAATTTAGAGGGTTTTATGCAATTTTTCCTTTTTTCTATATGTTACTCTCTAGCATCATTATAAAACCTGGCTATTTTCTATCAAATCCTTAATCCACATGGGAATCAGTCAAGACCAACCGGTTCAAGGGTGGCCCGCTTCCCTCTAGAACCCCCCACCGCACCTCCATATATAATACACATTTTTTTTTAAGCTTATTTAATGTTTTTTTCAATTCCCTCAATATTTTAGGGTCACAATGGGTCGGGTTGACTTGGACCCATACCCGACTTGGACTCAACCCATGGGGTCCAAAACTTAGACCTGAACTAAAACTTAACAAAAATATTATATATATAGGAAATTTTTTCCAAACATAATATTTTCAAAATATATTTTACATGTATATTATCCATGTGTACATATGTTCAAGTCAAGTACGGGTTCAGGTTGGTTTAACTTGGACACGGACTCGACCCACTTCTGACTTAGGTCCACGGTTTTTGGACCCAAACTTGACCCACCAATCCAAAACATGGACCCCGACTTGAGCCCATATCAGGTCACCCTCAGTTGTCAGGCCTAATCGACTTGATTGCTACCCCTAGAATATCCACATTCATATAAGCACTTATTTTAATTTTTTATATTATTTTATTTATTTTTAATATTTTTCTATATCACTTTTCCTGTTCACTAATTCTACAATATAACATGAATCCATGGTTAAACGATCAGCCCTACCAACCCATGTTTTGAAATACGCTATCTAATTACCAATTTTGTTGAGCTGGCAGAAAAGTTCAATATGCCTGTTGCGGTGGAAGGAGATTCGATGAATGTCATTAAATGAATGAAGAAGGATGCAAAGTATCCTTTGTCTCTATCAGTGTTCATAAAATCGAACCGGAACGGTTAATCGGACATGGGCCTGGAAGTGGTTTAATCGGCCTAACCGGTAAACCGGTCGATTCAACCGCTCTAATGGGGCAAGTCTCGAGTCGGTCAAAAAAGTGTTGAAAAAAATAAAAAAAATTCAAAAAAAAACATACTAAAATATGAAAAGCATATAAAGAATGATTAAAATAAAACACATTCAAATGAAGTTGAAAATTAATGAAAAAATGGATTTTAACCCATTTTATATTTTTCCAAGGCTATTTTTAAAATTTTATAAAAAAAATGAGAAAATATAAAAGTATTGACAACCAAAATGATTTTTAATCTTTACTATAATATAAATACTATTTAAAAATGCATTAAAATCAAATTCCTTATTTTTTAGATTTATATATATTTTTTAAAATAAAAATAAAAATACCTGTTGATTACCCTAATCAACCACTGGCCGATTCCGATCTAATTGGACAGTTAGCAGTTAGATCGGGCGATTTTACGAATATTGATCTCTACATAAATTGATTCGGGAGGCATATACGGTCTATTTGAAAATAGTAGTATCTTTGGTGCATGTGTACAGAGAAAGCAATATGGGTATGTTTGTAAATAGTAGTATCTTTGGTACATGTATAGGGAATCCAATATGGAAGAGGATGCAATATGGGTATGTTTAAAAATAGTAGTATCTTTGGTACATGTGTATAGAGAGTGCAATATGGAGGTCGATCGTTTGGCAAAAGCTGGAGTTGCTACTGAAGGATTTATTGTTTTCGTTGTGTAATATGGAGGCAGATCGTTTGGCAAAAGTTGGAATTGCTAATGAAGGCTTTACTGTTGTATAAATTGCTAGACTTAGTTGTTTTTTTATTATTATTTTTTATTTTTTGGTTGAGTCAATGGAGTAAGAGAACTGGGCCCCTAGCCTTAGAAGGCTTTACTGTTATATAAATTGTTAGACTTAGTTGTTTTTCCTATTATTTTTGTAATATTATTATTATCATTTTTGGGTGAGTCAATGGGTTAAGGGACATAGTCCCTTGCCTGAGTAGGAATCGAGCCTCGTTGCAAATCGTCGTTGACCAATTGAGCCCAAGCTCTTTTCCTAATGGGTCAGTTTTAGTTAGTTTTTAGATTCTTTTACTTCGTGGTTTGTTGTATATGCCCTCCACGGATCTTTGTAACTGTTCTATTGATGATACAATAAATGGTCAATGTTTTTTCTATAAAGGTGCGGTTTGTATATATCTTAGGCTCTAAGTTAGAGCCTACCTTCAAATAGTGTCGATAGTGTCGAGGAATATGATTTCAATTATGAAAATCTGTGTAACAGCCTTAAAATATACTTTTATCTTTATTTATAAAATTTAAAGCTTTAAAAATAGTATAGATTGACCAATAAATGAAAACTTGAAAATATTGAAAACTGACCGTCCAAAAATACGTTACAAAATACATTATTTCCAAAACTTGAAATCCATTTTTTTTTTTTCTAATGTCGATGCATCTTGATGTCGAGATGATCAATTTGAGGGTATTTGGGCATCAAAACAATCTCTTCTAATGAAAATTTTGAGGTAGGCTCTAATTTGATTATTTAGAGACTCGGCTCTATATAAACTTCGCCCTTAAAAAAAAAGGGGTGCCAGTTTGCATAGAGCTTATGCTCTAAACAATCAAATTAGAGCCTACATTCAAATAGTGTCGAGAAATATGGTTTCAAAATTGAAAATCTTTTTGATAGCTTTAAAATATAATTTCATATTTATTTCTAAATTTAAAGCTTCAAAAATAATATAGAGATCTCTAAAAACTTGAAAATCTTGAAAATTAACGGTCCAAAAGTACGTTACAAAATACACTATTTTCAAAATTTGAAATCTATTTTTTTCTCATGTATATGAATCTTGATGTCGCGATGATGAAAGTTTTGAGGTAGGCTCGAATTTGATGGGTTAGAACCTTAGCTCTATATATAAACTTTTCCCAAAAAAAAAAAAACGGGAGTTTCTTTTTCGTATTCTTTTGAAATAACAGCGTAATAGCATAGAAATGGACCAGTGTATTATGTCCGTTACTCTGAACGTTCCTTTCCGTCTGGAATGAAGAATTAATTTGTGACACCACCACGTAAAGGATAAAGTGGAAGGTCTTTTGTGGTATGACTTGGCACATGCCAACGTGGCATTCGCAATGACGTGGAGCCGTCAACAGGCAATCTTTTCAAACGTGCAGGCCGGTCGCGGATCTTCTGAATCTACGGCTGATAAATGCCGTTGCCTGTTCCGGAACTACCCCTAATCTGGTCGAAAATTACGCTAAAGAGACCTTTGTCTTGGAAATTTGTGGGCGCAACTCAAAACATAAAAGGGCTTCTTGGAACAAATAATTACAATACTGGTCCTCCCTTTTACGACTCGAAAGCCTTGTCGTATAATCGATGGCTTATAATGACTCGCGATGGACCTAAAAAGGGGTCATCCGCATTGGGAAGGGAAAGCTTTTTACATGCTGCTAGATCCAAGGAATTTATATAAAGCCACGTCTCTACTAACCATTTGATTTGAATAGATGGCTGAGATGGTTTTAATTAAAATGTGATTTTTAAGTACTAATTTTTTAAATTTTTTTTTTCTATAAATCATATTGACACTAAAATTTGAGGTGTCATGTCCACTCACATAGTCGCACCTACGAAAAATATGAAAAAAAATATTCCTAATAAAATGAAATGGCCAAATATTCCTAAAAGATTATAGGATAGTTTGGACATTTTATTTTTAGAAATATTGTTTATATCATTTTTAGGTTTAACCATTGATAAACGCATCAAAAATTTCATATTCATATGATTTGTAGAAATGATACGTCACATCTAGAAGAAACAGTTGGAGGCCCACTTGCGACATTTTGGTTAAAGCTATTCCAACCATCTATTCAGATTGGATAGCTGGAAGAGAGTGAGTTACACCCATTAAGGATTGGGATACGTGGTTGGGATTGTAAAAAATGGGCAGAGTTTCTATAAGGTGTCAATCTTGAAAGATGCACTTTCATTGTTGGAAAGATTTATGTTGACATGAAAATATTTTTTTAACTTCAATTATAAAATTTAAAGTTCTAAAAATGATGCAAATCTAGTACTTAAAATTTTAAAAATGAATGATCCAAATAATATATTACAAGATGCAATATTTTCATGCTATTAATTTTTTTGTTAATGTTTTTGTCATATCCATACATCTTGAGGTTGAGATAATGAAGTTTAAGGTTTTCTATTATTAGAGGTGCGTGTTACTTTAATAATATAAGGTTGATAAACTTTTTATGTAGAAAATTATATAAATGTAAAATTTTGGTTTAACCCGACCTAATACGGTATATATAAATATAAAATATATAGCTATATAATTTAAGGATAAATGATCCTATAGGATTATCTCCCACCCATGTGTGTAGGACCCCCAAAAGATCACCATTAAAGTTGGTACAAATCTCTAGAAAAGTCAAATCTCACACCCATGTGATAATTTTTATAGAGATCTGTGCCAACTTTAATAGTGATCATTTGAAGTCCTACACACGTGGGTGGGAGAGGGTCTTATAGGATCATTACTCTAATTTAATTTCTTTAAATATTAATTATATATTATTATTTATAGACCAGCACCCGACCTGAAGCGGTGGGTCAGTCCTAACCCAGTTTTGGGTCCAAGTTAAACTTAGTCAGGTCAGGTCCGGGTCGGGAAACTACCACCCCTAAAACAATTTGTGATGCACACTATCAATTCCACTCATTTCCTAAGAGGGTCTTCCAATTTTATGTAAAATTTTAGGTTCGCACAAGACGACGCCTTCTGAATTTTCCAAACTTTTCCTTCAAGTTCTCAAATATTTAAATTTCAAGATCTCATAGTAACTTGAAACCTTTGTATAAGTTCTAGCATGGCGATGGTGAGTAGTGCCTTCTTGTTCTATGTAAAATCAGTATATGCCTTCATTTGAATTTCCCAAACATTTTACAAGGTGTCAAATTTGAGCACATATGCTATGCTATCTCATGACTCCGGAGCATAGTTTATTTGTCCTCCCTCAGTCAGAAGACCTGCTTGGGAAGAATTTTTTATTCTTAAATTACGGGAACCATTTAAGAATTAATAGATTATAATTTGAAAAAATAAAATTTGAGTTTTCTAACATAAATCTTACTATCTAAAATTTTGATGATCTTTATTTAATCTTGAGACTTTTTTTTTTGAAGTGCATAAAAGGTACAATTAAGAAAATTTTTTTTATTGAGGTCAATCCATGGGTTGAATAGGTTACATCTCAAAATTTGGGGTCCTAAATTTTTTTGTAAGTGGGGTTTTACTTGAAGGAGTAAATGGACATTCTATTCCCACCGGAGTAAAATATCTTTTGGTTTCAAATATTTGAATTCCAAGGTCTCAAATCAAGTACAACAATTATAGGTTTGAAGTTGACTTATGCGACGAAAAACACCAACTTCACTTCATCGCACAAAGTTGACGGTTAAAATAACTTCGAATTTTTAATGTCTAAATTAAGTTTACTAAAAAAACAAAGAACTTTGGACCTTCAAACAACAAAATTAGAAGTAATTTGGAAACAATAAAAACTCAAAAAATTTAGGATATATATAAAGTCAAAATTTGTGAGGAACACTAACATAATTTTTTTTTATAAAAGATATGAAAAAATATATAAAGAGTTATATATTTCAAATCTAGTAGTTATGAATGCGTTATTGATTACACTTAAATTTATTTTTTAAAAAACCCCGAACTTCATGACATTCTCCAAACCTTTCAATTGACATCTAAGGATTAAAAATAATTATCACCTTCTTGTAACAAAGATAAACAGTACTCTCATATTTAGAGGACGGACAGTCCGGAGCTTCTAGAGAGCAGAGACTGTCCGCATGACCTAAAATTAATCTGCACCGTTAACCGGTGAATTGCTGGTTAAAATATATGAACAAGAATAACCTTGAAAATTTTCTAAAAAAATGGTATAATTTCATATGTTACGAACATTATCCTCAAAATTTCGTGTATCGTGAAAGCGCAGGGGATGGCATTTCCGAAATTCCTTCATTTACCAAGTGTTATTTCTTCAGTTTGAAAAATAATTGTCTAATGACGTTCATTGTTTAATTGGAGGAAATTAGGAATGGCCCGGACAGTATAAAAAGGGGCGTCCGTTTTTTGGGCTCTGCTCAACCATTTTCAAAGGAAGAGAAGGGATGAAGGGGATCTGTTCATAACTTTTGAGAGAGAGGATCCAGCCTCTCTCTATCTAGAATTAGCGTTATATCGGAGGTACTTGTCTTTGATCTCTGAAAATCATGTGCTTTCTCTTTCTATTTCAAATGACGATCGATTATCTCACTTCCTCTCTAGAATTTAAGGCAAAATCTAGGCATTTCTCTTCGAATTTGCGCTTTCTTTCTTTATTTCAGCCAGAGATCATGTCTCTTTGAATTAGTGGAGAATCAGAGGTGTTTATCTTGAAATCTGGGCAAATTCTGTGCGTTCTCTCTCTATTGCAGTTAATGATCAAGTCTCCCCCAAAAAAATTTTAAAAAAAAGAAAGAAGAAGAGTTTCTCTCGAAACCTGGGAAAATTTTGTTCTTTTTCTCTCTAGTGCAGCCAACAATCAACTCTCTTTCTCCCTTAACTGATGGAAAATGTGATGACCAGTGGTGTTTCTCTTGAAATCTAGGAAAATTCTATGCTTTCTAACGCTAATGCAGCAGATGATCAACTTTCTCTTTCTTGAAATTATCACAGTAATTAGAGACATTTTTCTGAAACTTCTGGTAAATTTTTTGCTTCATTTCTAATTCATCCAGCGATCAAGTCTTTTTTTAGTGCAAGTAAAGGTGTTTATCATAAAAATGGAAACATCTGTGCTCTCTCTCTCTGATCAGTTCGTTTATTTTTTATTGAATTTTTCCATGTCTATTGTATACGGATAACAATTTGAGGCATTTCTGAAGTATCTTTGTAAACTATGCTTTCTCTGTATCTATCTGATTCACCTTCCAACTTTGCATATGCGTTTTTAAGTTTTTGAGTTCTTTGCATTATTTTTCCCTCTATAACAGCCCATAATCGAGGGTTTTCTCTTCTTGTCCATGAGTCGTGTGCTTAACCTAAAATTCAGCTGAAATATCCTTGGCATCATTGGTAAACTTTTCTTTTTGTCTCTCTATCTGATTCACCTTCCAACTTTGCATATGCGTTTTTAAGTTTTGAGTTCTTTGCATTATTTTTCCCTCTATAACAGCCCATAATTGAGGGCTTTCTCTTCTTTTCCATGAGTCGTGTGCTTAACCTAAAATTCAGCTGAAATATCCTTGGCATCATTGGTAAAGTTTGCTTTTTCTCTCTCTAATGAAGTCGACGGCTCAAGGGATTTATCTCAATTCTCCATGTATCTGCACTTTTTCATTCTAACCAGCTTCATTCTTACGTTCTTTCAATTTTCCAGATGCTTCCTGTTCTGTATTTTTTGTCATAATTCAAGGAAATATGTTCTTTTCGTTTAAAATACATATATGTTAAGGAAATAAAAACTCAGGACAGTATTGAATTTGGGAAGTGCAGTAAAATAAGACAATGAAATTGGGTTATTGAATTTGGGAAGTGCAGTAAAATAAGACAATGAAATTGGGTCTGGATTCATTCTTACATCTGGAGTTTTGTAAATGTAGGCTGGTCCTTGATCCGCAACGCTCTCGATTCGAGCTGCAGTGCTTCTCCTTCTTCTCTTTGATTCTTGTTTCACTGGGAGGAAGGGGATATCTTTAGGTGGTACTGTGTTTCTGTATCTCCTTTTATTTTTCGTTTTTGTTCTCCTGCACAATTGTTCGAAGATGGGGATCATGTCAAGGAAAGTGCTTCCGGCTTGTGGGCGTTTGTGTTTCTTCTGTCCTTCATTGCGGGCGAGGTCTCGACAGCCAGTAAAGCGGTACAAGAAGCTATTGGCTGATATTTTCCCTAAATCTCAGGTAAATCTTCAGTGTTCATTTTTCGGTTTGGACTATCAGGGTGTATTATTTTAATGAAGTATGATCTCTTTTTAGTATTTATTGGCAGCCTAAACTAAAGCTTTTGTATTTAATTCTCAATATTTATTTTTGTGTTTGAATCGTCAGATTAGTTTACACATGAATCAGAATAATGAAATATAAAAACTGATTATCAGTTTTCTTTCCGTGTGTTTAATGGTGGGATTTAACTGATTATTTTGCTCTATTTTATTGTGATATGATTCTGGATTTTGGTAATGTTATGATAGGTTGATTCCATATTTATTGGATATGACTTGCTTAAACTGGCTCTTGATTTTTACTTTGAAAAAAGGTATGCGATAAGTAGTGAACAGTTTCTTATTGCTTGCTATTTTATAATTTATATATTGAACAATTATCTTGTAAAGATTGATTATATCAACTTTGATATCTTAAAGAAGTTAATTGTTATCATCACTGAACATTGACAGTTGTTCTACAATCTTTGCGAAGGGTATTCCCTAATCGTTCTGCACTCCAATCTTGTCCTTTATCGAGGTTTAATGTCTGGGATTTATATTTTGTTTTATCAGGATGAAGAACCAAATGATCGGAAAATTGGCAAGCTGTGTGAATATGCTTCAAAGAATCCCTTGCGTGTGCCCAAGGTATCTGCTACTTCTTTTTCCCTGTGTAGTATTGCTTTTCGTTAGTCAAATGGTCATCTGTCTTTGTATAGTCGTAAGTGTACTTTCTGCATTGTTTAAGTACCAGATTTAAATTCATTATTTGATGAGGTGAGTCCTCTTTTCTTCTGAACTAATGGTCACTGCTTCATTTGGTATATGAATTTGTAGAATGGCAAAACTACGATCTTCTGCATCATTTGGCCCTTAGATGCCTTATTAAGTAAGACATTAGCTCTATCAAAGAGCACATAGGCGTTCATTTTGCCAAGAAGAACAGGATATCTTTCAACAATATTGCCTCTTTCAGAAAGAAAAAAGGGCACAGTTACCCTTGAAATTTATTTTCTTCAACTTCTGTACTGTTTTGTGCAGAGAAGATCTATCATCATAAGAAATTTAAGTGTCAATAATTTATTTTAATTGTTAGTTTTCTGATTAATCATTAGAGGGCCATTTTTTCATGGGAGATTTACACTATGCATCTGCACCGTATTAACATATATGTGGAAATATTAATATTTTAAATGATCTTCAGGTACACCATCTAATATTAGAAAATAGTTTGGGGACAACATTACATGTTAAACTTTTTGAAAAGATGCTGAGATTCCAAGGCGAGTATGCCTAGTATGACACAATTCCAGAGTACATTTGTTCTAATTGCAATGTATGGTGGACCTACATCTATGGAATCCATCCTTGCATAGGTCAGGTGGGATTTGAACCTTGGTCCTACATTTCTGGAATCCATCCCTAGATAGGTCAGTTGGGATTCGAACCTTGGTGCCGTGGCCGCTAACCAATGTTCCAAAAAATTTCGGGGGCCATCTAGGTTGTTAGGGGGGTCTTGGCCGCCCAGTGCTATGCGGCCGCCCAGATTTTTGGGTGGACTAGGTTGAAGAAGAGGGGTAGGGGAATATGAGTATATGACCGCATATTATACCTTAGCTGGGAGGAAGGCACGAGACTTTGAGATTCTATACTCTTTCCTAACGCAACAACCTATTTTGAGATTGGAGGGCTTCTATACTAGCTAGCATTCCCACAGTAGTTCTCGAGCATGTGGTGTGGAGGCGAGTTAATAATTAACAACGAGGCGAGTTAATGAGGCTGTAGTTTACTAAGAAGGACTATTGCGATAACACATTCACACAATATAAAATATTAAAATCCCATAATCCAAAGTTCCAAACCAATGTAGCAGAGTACTAGTACAATCAAAACTAAAATGTAGTAATTTATAGGCACAATCCATAATCCATACTCCATAGGCCATACTACATGCTCCAAATCCATACCATTCCATAGTTCATAGTTCCATACAAGGATACATGCATATGCATAAGAGTAGAAAATAAGAAAAAAATTTATATACTCTAAAGACTCAAGAGTTTTCAGTCATCATCAGAAAAGTGGGGTAAGCTTCATCATATGCATCAGAGTCGAGCCCATCATCATAGTAGTCATCTCCCTCTTGAACATAACGTTCATTCCCCTCTATGACTTTTGCTCTTCTTACTATTCTTCTTTCCCCTTATTGCTTTGTGAAGATGATCTAGAGGCACTAGGAGTGTTGGCTGCTTTACTTGATGCCTCTTCGCCCTTTTCTTGCTTTTTTGCGTTACCAAACTCAAAATATTACATAATCTCCTTCCTGATATGTTCAAGAACCTTCTTACAAGGGCAACATCCCCCCAAGACCGGCAAGATGTTATTGAACCGGTAAATACCCCAATTAGTATCATTTTCACAATAATTACACCTTATAAAAAATTTGTCGTTCGAATTTAGGTCAAATCACCACTTTTACAAGAACATTGAGGAGACATTTCTATATAACAAGGCTCCTTTTCTTCCATTTTTGGTTTTGACCAATTCAAATGTTATCTATTCTCATCTCAAATATCTTCTTGAACTTTTTTACAAGCAACAACATTCCCTTAAATACTAGCAAGGTGGTTCTTGAACCGGTTTGTACTCCTATTGGTATTTTTTTTCACAAAAATTACACCTTATACAATTTTTATCATTTGGATTCGGGTTATAACTATACTTCCAACCCGGATCACAACATTTAGAAAAATCAGAAGAAGACTTATCCAAATTATAAGGCTTCTATTGTTCCTTGTGTTTTATCAAACTCAGATATTGATTAATCCCCTCCCTGATAGCT
Source organism: Amborella trichopoda (assembly GCF_000471905.2). The sequence goes on along the minus strand of NW_006497610.1, from coordinate 1,395,102 downwards.
TCGGGAACCTTTTTACAAGGGGAAAAATCCCTTCTAACTCTGGCAAGGTGCTTTTCAAACCAGTTTATACCACTATTAATATCTTTTTTGCAATAAAAAATCGTATACAATTTTTGTCATTTGGATTTAGGTTATAACCAATACTTTAAACCCGGGTCACCGCTTCTAGAAGAACTTGAAGAAGACATTGAAATAATAAAATCTCAAATATGAAGATTTTTAACTAGCCTTTTTGCATGATCTTCAATCTTCAAAATCGGCGATGTTTGTCCATCTCAAAAGCACACTAGTAAGCTTCTAAAATACAAAATAAAATTGAATCCAAAGCAAAAGGATGATGCTTGGATCAATTTCCTGAAACTATAAATTTTGAAAGTTCAATCCAATGAAATTGGAGATTGGATTTGTTTTTTGAGTTATTTTGGGTCAAGATAGGCTCAAAACAACTTTTGCTGGTTTATAAAAACATTCCCACCCCTTTTTTCCCCTTATTTGGGGGGGAAAAGGTTGAAAAATTTCCCTACTTGAGGGGCATTTCCACTCCCTAGGCAGCCTATCTCCTGGGCAACCCTCCTAGGGCTAGGTGTTGACCCTGTGCCCAGGAGGGCCGCCATTGCCGAGGCCCCCATAGTCTGCCCAGCCTGTAGGTGAGCCATATTTTGGATCTATGCTCCTAACACCCTAATGATTTACATAGGGAGGGAAATGCCTGAGCCCCTTCATAATTTTCATGCTGATAGTAGTACTTTCATTTTTTTAATATGATTTGTGGGACTTATTCTTTCATCACTATATTGTAATAATATGTATCTTCTTCATTGGCAGATTGCAGATTATCTCGAGCAAAGGTGTTACAAAGAATTGCGCATTGAGCATTTTGGTTTTGCAAAAGTAGTCATGTGCATTTACAGGAAATTGTTATTCTCGTGTAAGGAGCAAATGTAAGTCTTGGCTTTCATTTATTTATTTCAAAAAAAAAATCCTGCTTTTATTCTCATATGTTTGCAAATGACTTGTTGAATAATATTATGTGATACGCTTGCATTGCTTATGAGGATATCCCCTCCCCCCCTCTTTTTCTAGTATATTGTTAGTTGATGGATTTCTAATCTATTTTTTTAAACAAATATTATTAGGATATGCTTATTCAAGGAATAAGTCCATATTTATTTCTTACTGAAATATGAAGGACCATAGACCTTTTATGGCAACACATACCTGATTGATGGGTCTTGCTTAATCAAGAAATTCTCATGAAGCAAAACAGTACCTTGAACTTGTTGATCATAGCACCATGCCCTCTCTTTGTTGACAAGAAACCCAATTCTCAAAATATTTTTTAAACCCTTTCGAAACCATGATCAAATGCTGGTAAAAAATGGAGGGAAAGTCCTGCAAATCCACCTCCTCCATTTTTGTAAAAGCTCTCTCTAGATATCTTCAGCTTGTGATTCATGTAGAGGTATAGAGAACCATATGAGATTAGTGAGAGTTGGGGGAAGAGCGGGGGAATAGGAGAGAGAAAATTGATTTAGTCTAGAGAGAAGGTAGATGGAGTTTGAGAGAAGATAGAGAATGAGGGAGTTGGGAGCCGAGAGGAGGCGATCTTGGGGAAGGTCAGGAAGGGTGTTAGAGAGAAGGTGGTTCTTGTTTAAAACACCATTTTTCATATTTTTCCCTAGGGTTTAGTTGAGCCATTCTTCCAATAAAAGTATTCTTTCTTTCAAATCTAGTAGAACTGCTAGGGTTTCTCTTTCTCTTCAGGTTGTGAATCTCCATCTTGCTTCTTCAACGCTTCCCTTCTTCCCTTCATCCCATCTTGCCATGTAAGGTACATTCGTATGTTTTAAGTCATTGTTTTTCTTCGTAGTGTACGAAGATCTCATTGTTTCGGAAGATTTAATACTCAATCTTTGCATTAAGCTTCACTCCCATGTGATCCTGCACACCTATGATGTTTATAATGAGTCTTATGATTAGTACTTTTTTAGTTTTTAATTGTATGATTGTACAAAGTCCTATTATTATCCTTGTTTTTTATTGTTTGATCATTATACTCAACAAAGGCATAGGACTTTGTTTGCACATGATCGGATATCTAATAATAGAAACTCTGTGATGGGCTGGCCAATTATTTGCCAATAATTGGCCTAGGTCCATGACAATTCAATTTATTGTACATTTCTCTAGTGGTATTTAATATGTGGTTATTATACTCTTTTTATTTGAGTATTATAGTTTTTGTTTAGTTTTTGAAGATAATTTTTTTTGACGATTTGTAGTACTTGCGTTGCTTGAGTTAAAGAATTTGGTCATTAAAAATAAACTCATTTTTCTTGATGGTTTGTTGTACTTGAGTCTATTGTCTTGATTTGTTGATGGATTTCTCTTTGGGGGTATTTTTTCTCAAATAAAATGACACTGGACTCAAGGAGTGGCGATGATAACTGTCGGAGTACTGAAAGAACCACCGAAAATGGCTATAGTGGGTAAAAAGTCATCTAATAATAAATCCAAAGATAAAAATTCTCCTTAATATGGTCAAAAGGAAGCTCCCTGCCAAAAACGAGAAAGATCTGAGCCCAAGTAAGTGATTGGACAGTTTAGAATGAGGCATGGTCACATGCCGGTTAAACTTGTTTGTAATAGCAGAGGGTTCCAAACTTTGATTTACAATGCCATGAAGCCACCTTCTAAATTTTAGGTCGATCCAATATTGGATGACCAAGACAATGCCTGGTGAAGCTCGACCGTCCATTTTGCAGCACTGAGATGAGCCTTAGGATAGCCAAATTAACAAAGGAACTTATGGATTCCTGCATGAGAACATCATCAAATTCCTATGGATGAAAGACTCCATGTCGAAAGTCTTAAATTAAAAATTTGGGTTCATTTTGACACCAGATTAGTGAGATACTGTTGTCAGAACCTGCTACTTGCTGGTCAGTGGGTGGGTCAAAATTACAAAGAAACCACAGGGAAGCAACATCTGATTGACTTGAAAATTTTATGAAATAGAGAACATGAGTGGAAAAGTTAATGGTCTAAATTTTAGCTTAATCCAACATCCAGAAGGCCAATTTTCAGGGCTATCTGTGGGGTGGACCACGAAAACATTAAGGAGGGACCGTACTGTAGAAATGATCGATCATCTTGCAGCAGGCCATGAAATTTTTGGCCAAAATTTGGGGGGGCCATATCTCTCAATTCCCATAACCAAATGAGCTCAAAATTCAGAATGTTGTTCATTGCTACATGGGATTTTCATACATACATGGATTCATAGGGTTCTCCACTCATATTGAGATCAAATCGAGCCAAAATGTTAGGGGTTTGCACGAGTCCCCATCATCTTTGCTCATTCTTGGGGAGATATGATCCCCCCTGTGATTTTAGCTAAATACCCTTAGAAAACCCAAAAAGTCATAAAGACCCAAAGGGAGAACCAAGATAGGAGATTTGATCGAAGCTGGAGTTCGACTCGGATTGGATTGGCTCCGCCCTTTTCAGATCGCCTAGGTTCTAGCATCGAGTCGCTCGTTCTTTCTCGCTTAATGCAAGCAAAGGCATGGCTAAATTCCCCATGACGAAAAAGTGTTGAATACTTGATCGGATCTGCCAATAGATTGTTATGGGTAAGCCTCCCCCAACAATCATATAAGATGGGTGGTCTGAGACTACACCGACCTAAGGAATTCTCGGACCCACTATTGTAATTGTTCTTTGCACCCCCTTTATTAATTGAATGGATTTTTGCTCTTTGGTGTGCAAATCTTTGTAGTTGCATTTGAGTTAACTTTTTAGGAATGGGGCTGGGGTTGTGGTGGTAGCATCCCCACACCCAGTTACCACATTGTGGTATCCATTCCTACTGTTGACACCCCCAATTAACACCTTCAAAATGTAACTTCTTGATCTATTGACAAAAACGGGTAAGGGCTGTCTTCCCCACTGAATTACCCAAAAAAAATAATCTTTGTAGTTGCCTTCCTTCGGAGTCGATAAAAAACACTAACACACACACCACAAGCACGATCAAGCCCACACCTAGAGACACACGATTTTGTTATGATTGTCTGTGGTGCACATTATCTTTGTTTGATAAAAAGTTTGATCAACTAAAAGAGTCAATTTCGTGTTGGGGCTTTGTGGCCTTTAAAGGCTGTGAGGGCATGTAAAAAACATTTCTAATGGATTATACACTTCAGTGGGAGTGTATATTATTTGACTAACCAAGAATTAGTTGGTCTATGACTTTGGTCATGTCCAAAGTAATCCACTTCAGTGGGAGTGTGTATTGTTTGACTAACCAAGAATTAAGCGGTCTATGACCCTGGTCATGTCCAAAACCCTTTCCCCTAGGAATGTCGTACTATCAAAATGTTGGGTTTTGCTGCCTTTAAAGCCCTAAAACACTTGTAAAAATAATAATTTATTGTGGAATATACACTTCAGTGGGGGTATGTGTGTTAACTAACCATGAGTTGGGCAGTTTATGGCCCTGATTATGTCCAAAACCCTTACCCTGGGCATGTGGCACTACCGAAAAGGGTTTACAGTGGGTCATCCCTTGTTGAGGTCAGAGAGATACCAGGGATGATATATATAGGCCAGGAGAACTGTGTGGTCTTCTTTGTGCGGTTGTTGGCCTATGATAAGGGCCAAAGTCTCAACAAACTTCTGCATGACTTGTACACATGACAACCGCATTACTGAGGAGCAGCCCTATAGAGGGACACCTGTACATGTGTATAGAGAGAGCCCCTTTTGCTTTGTAGTGACAAGTGCTAGATTTGTTCGTAAAGGAAGGGGATTGAAATCCCCATTCTATGATCATGGTTCCACTGTTTGTTGTCCAACTTTGACAAGCCAGCCATGAACCCCTAAATTGAGACTATGGGTTATGGGTCCTTGTTGGGTTGGATAAGTAAAAGGTAGTGGATCATGAGTTTTGGATCAAGTGGAGAACCCTTAATGTTGCTAATTTTGACCCATTGGTATCAGTCTACTTTTAAATTATGCCATCGTTTAGTTGAATAAGAAATCTTTAAATTTTAAAATATATTTGATTTCCTATTCAAGTGGGAGTTTGAATAATAAATATTATCTTTGAACTTCTTAAAGATTATGAAAAATCTAGATAATACTAAAAGTGGTTATAATTCAAATTTAAATAGGAGTTGGACTTAGGTCAAATTATAAGGGGGTTTGCTTCCTAGTTTCCAACCAAAATCATTATGGCTGATTTGTGGTCAGATTGAATCTCTCTCACCCCACAGATTTCTTAAATACCCTAACGGTCTAGCTGAAAAATAAAGATAAGGCATACCTAGTAAAAATCCTATTCAAAGTGGGACATAAATTTGTTTCTTTTAAACAAGATTCTCCTTTGTCCTCCCTTCTAAAAAGGGTCATGCTACCCAAAATTTGATAAGACAAGGGTGCCACATTGAAACCATAATTAGGGTTTGCTGTTTGGAGAAAAAAAAGGGGTATGTCCAACCATAGGAAGATTTTATGCCTTCAAGTCTAGTCTTATTTGTTCATAAGGGTTTCTACAAATCCTAATTAGGTTTCCATGCTCTCTAAAACCCTAGAGAAAGAGGTATTGCCTGTGAAAGTTTCCTATCTCTGAAATTCCAGCAAGATAAAAAAGGACAAAAGTGCGCCATCAGTCAAGAAGTGGGGTGTATCAAGATTTGTGAGGGTAACTTCAGGTATCTTCTAGTAAGTCTTTCCAGTAGATTTAATAATTTTCAGCAATATTTTATATTTTTTTGTGAATTTTTAAGAACTTATTTTGTACCTAAAATCATAGTGGAAGATTGATTATTGCTCCTGGATGGCATCTATTATTTTGGCAGTAAAAGAAAATATTCTAGGTTGTGTTTAGGGTTTTAATTTTGGTTTAGAGCAGTGTATAGTGGGGCCACGTAAGTAGAATTCAGGTATATTGAATAAAATAAATTTTTTTTTTTTGAATTTAATACCTTGAGTTCTACATAGTCACTCCCTTTAACGAGAAGGATTTACAGCGGGTCATCCCTTGTTGAGGTTTGAGAGATGCCCAAAAAATGTTTGTAGGCTAGAGAGCTGTCAATTTTTTTGTTTGCAGGTGTTAGTCTGTGAGATCAATGGCTAAATCCTTAATAAACTTCCATACGACATGTATATATGATAGCCATATTATTGGGAAGCAACCCAGAAAAGTGATACATGTATATGTGCATAGGGAGTCTCCCTTTGCATAATAGTAACACATGCTTAGCTTACTTTTAAAATTGGGAACTATAACCCGTATTCCAAAATTGTGGTTCCATTGGTTATTAGCTAGCTTTGACGAGCCCATCATGAGCCCCTACATGTGACTATGGATCATGGGTTTTGTTGGCAGGGTTTGAGAAGATAGTTGTGGATTATGCTTACTAGGTCGGGTGCAATGCCCTTATAGTCACGTGGTTTGACCCATTATTACCAGTTCCCTCCTACATATTAGAAGTATTCATTTGAATTTTAGAAAATTTTTAGAATCTTTAAAATTATTTCTACTATAATTTCCTTTAAAAAGGGTATTTTCAATTATTTCTAATATAATTTCCTTTAAAAAGGGCGTTTTCAAACCTATATGAATAAGGAAGGGCACATGTGGGCCCTTGGATCCAGCCCCACATATGAATATTAATGGGATAAAGTTCTTGATATATCTTCCAAAATGATGGCTGATTTGTGGGAGGGGTGGCTCTGATTTATTCTCTCACCTCATAAATTTTCTAATTTCCTATTGGTCAAACTGAGTCGCTAGATAGGCATTGCTTGGGAGGGGTATTGAGATCTATATAAGAAGGTGAACCCCTTTTCATTATACACAATTTTTTGGGAGCCTCTCTCTCTCTCCTCCAACTCTTACAATTGACTCTCTATCTCTCCAATTTTTTGTTCTCTTCTTTCCTCTGTCTTTATAAGCGGTACATCTCCTAGTGTTTCAAAAAGCGCTAGACGGGTCCTAGGGGGCCTGAGGGGTCCAGGCTGCCCAATGCCTAGGCGGACGCCCAGAACCTGGGCGGCCCAGTTGAATCCAAATAAGGATTCTGCAATTATGTCAATATCAGTTATATGTATTGCAGTTCATAATTCAAGTTATACTACATATTAGCATTTAGCACGCACTCCATAAGCATAACCATAATCCATAAGTCAGTTCATACTCCATATCCAATTAAAACTTAAAATTTTCCAACCAACTAAATTATCAAACCAAGTTATCAAATAGTATCACATTAGTACTGCAGTACACCACCATGAGGAAGAAAACAAAATTGAATTATAAAACTATGAAAGTAGTACTTGAAGACTGAATCTTCAATAGTTCAATACACAATACTTCAATCAAAGTTCAAACTTCAAAGTTTAATAATTATTCAACAATCAACATTCATCATCCGAAAATCTAGGGTCAGCTGCATTGGCATCATATTCATCAGAATCGTCACCCTCCTCGACATATTGGTCATCCCCGTCCTCCTCCATCTGTTCTGAATCAACCCCTTCTTCCTCCTCTTCCTCCATCCTTGTTCTCTGTGCAGAAGATATAATGGCCCTAGGAGGGTCAACTGATGTCCCTGAAGCATCCATGATCATGTCCCATATCAATCCTTCATGCCCCTCGACCTCATCATCGACTAACCACTCCATAGCATGGTCTATATTTTTTGATCTGATGGGGTCTCTATTATCTCTCTTAGCAAACATGTCCTTCAAGAATCGATTGTACTTGACATAGACTAGGTCATTGAACCTCTTTGATACAAGCCTGTTCCTTTGCTTTGTATGAATCTAACAAAATCAAATGAAACTTATTAAAATCTAATATCTATAGTTCATGTATTACTTATAAAATTATACAAATTACCTTTACAGCCTTACCCCTTCAAAAGTACTCCAATTGCGCTCACAACTGGATGAAGAAGTGGTTAAGTTTAAGATCTGAATGGCCAACTTTTGTAAATTTGGAGAATTACACCCATGTTGGCTTCACCAATGGGCTGCAAAGATATAGAAAAAATGCATAAATAAATAATAGAATTACTTGATTACTTGAATTTGATGAAGATGAACTTAAGAATATTATTAATAACTGGACATCTCCCAAAGATTTTAATGAGCACTTGTAATTTATCAGCTCATCAGCGTATATAATATCCTGCATATCAGGATCAGTGACTAGCACCTCTACACACTCATTAAATCCATTCATAATTGTTTCATTTGTTTGTTTATCCTTGTCAATATAAAAAAAAGCTGGGTTCAAATAATAACCAACTGCATGCAAGGGCCGATGTAGCTGCCTATCCCACTTCTCATCAATAATCTCCCAAACAGGCTTGTAGCGGGTTTCTTCATTATTGAAATTTTGGGCTATCTCTCTTTTGCATTTCTCCATAGCATCATATATGTAGCCCATAGAAGGCTTGTTACTATCAACCATGTAAAGGATTTTGATAAGAGGAAAAAATACCTTAAGAGTGCCCTTCACCCCTCGCCAAAAAGCCTTAGAAAGGATAATATCTCTTACCTTCTTCCCAACCTGATCCTTAGACCACTTGCACGCTCTCTACTCATCTGAGGTAAACATTTGCCTCAACTGCACTCTCCTCGAATGTATGCTATCTAGACATAAGTACCAGGTCGCAAATCTCGTGACCCCAGGCCTCACAATCTCCTTCTTCTTTGTAAAGGTACGCATCATGCTGAGGGTGCGATGGTGGCTATAAATGAAATTTGTAACTAACTTGGCCTTCTTCACTGCGCCTGATATCTCGGTTAAACTGTTAACAGCCTCAAGCATGAAGTCTATACAATGTGCTGCACATGGTGTCCAAATGATTCTAGGATAAGCTATGCACAACAAATTGAATGCAGC
>NW_006497610.1:1370962-1383596 GCF_000471905.2 Amborella trichopoda | reverse complement strand
TTAGTACTTTTGTTAGTTACCTACATAGGACCACATCTTCTATTTGTTTTACTAATATACGTATAGTAAATAATAGTAAAGTACTATAATAAATATATATATATATATATATATATATATATATATATATTTATTTATATATTTATATATCTATATATATGGAAAAAGTATACAAAGAGACCATTTACTTTTGGTACAGAAAATCACAATCACTCTTGTTCATCAGATTTCAAATCGGGTGGTTGTAGGAGTGTCATTGACTAGACTTAAAAGTTCAAAAAAAACTAAAAAAATTCAGACTTCGTGACACACCCCGGGCCATCCAATTTGACCTTTAATGACTAAAAGTAATTGTGATCTCCTTATAACAAAGATAAATGGTGTCATAGTATACAATCACTATATATATTGTACAGAGGTCTTGTGTGTAGATGATATTTTTCAGAGTTCATGTTTCTATTACTCGCATCCCTCACCGAAGGATACATGTGTTCGTTTCTATGTAATATGCATAGGAAGAGTGGGTTAGAGATAGAAAATGAGAGAGGAAGAGAAAAGGGTGTTTGGCTAGATTTATAAAAACAATACAGGGAGTGGCATAGAGAGAATGAGTTGGGTTAGAGAGAGAGGTGGGATAGAGAGAAAATGTAGAGTGGGACAATATCCATGATCAATTGGGAGACATGTTAACTGAATTCTACGCGCGACATCTTCCTCAATCTCACCATTTTTTCTTGATTACCGACCAAAGATATCAAAAGAGCGCTCTTTTTGGTATTATGCATGTTTGGTACACGAAAAATACGAAAACCATATCAATTAGAGGGAGAAAGTACCTGAAAAAGTATGGAAAAACTAGTTCAAAATTTTTATAGAGAAATTGATTCAAATTTTAAATTTAGAGAGAAAGAATATTAAAATTTTAAAGAGAGAAATTATATCACATTTTAGAGATAAAGTACCTGAAAATTTTTAAAGAGAGGAACCATCTCAAAATTATAAAGAGAGAAGCTATCTCAAATTTTAAATTTTAGAGAGAGAAACTATATCAAATTTTAGAGAGAGAAGGCACCTGAAATGTTTTAGAAAAAGACTGTCTTAAATTTTAAAGTTTAGAGAGTGAAAGTATATTTAAATTTTAGAGAGAGGAAGTATTTGAAAAGTTTTAAAGGGAGAAACTATATCAAATTAGAGAGAGAGTAGCTGAATTTTTTTATAGAAACAAACTCTCTCGTAATTTTCAGAGAGAGAAACTATCTCAAAATTTAATTTTTAGAGAGTAGGTACTTCAAATTTTAGAGAGAAACTATACCAAATTTTAGAGAGAGAACGTAGCAAAAAAATCTAGAGAGAAACTATCTCAAAATTTAAGTTTTAGCGAGAAAAAGTATCTTAAAATTTTAGAGAGGAAAACCATATCAAATTTTCGAGAGACAAGTAGCTAAATGTTTTTATAGAGCGAAATGATTTTAAAATTTTGAGACAGAAACTATTTCAAATTTTAAGTTTTAGAGAGACGCTATATCCAATTTTAAAGAGAAAATACATTAAGTTTTAGAGAGATCTTAAAATTTTAGAGAGAAACTACATGAAATTTTAGAGAGAGAAAGTAGTTGAGATTTTAGAGAGTAACAATCTCAAAATTTTTAGGGAGAAATTATATTAAAATTATAGAGAGAGAAACTATATCAAATTTTAAGAAAGAAACTACCTGAATTTTTTAGAGAAAGACTAACTCAAGTTTTGATATTTAGAAAGAGAAAGTATATTAAAATTTTAGAGAGTGAAACTATATAAAATTTTAAGTTTTAGAGAGAGTATATTAAAATTTTAAAAAGAGAAACCAATATAATCAAATTTGCTTCGCTTTGACCGAAGAGGCCGAAGCCTTCGGATTTTAAGCATAAACCGAAGCGAGAGTGTGGTATTGTCGCTTCGGTCAGATTCGGGCTGCTTCGGTCTACTTCGGGTCTGCTTCTGCCGAAGCTCCGGGCTGCATCGGTAGAAAAGAAATACATATATAAAAATATTTTTAAAACTTTTTATTTTAAAAATTTTCCATTATTTTTATATGGTTTATATATAAATATCTAATGTATTTATATTTAATTAAAAAAAAGTCCAAAGTCTTCCCTCGAATTGGCCGAAGCACCGAATTACTTCATTTTTCTCACCAAACAGAAGAAGACTCCGAAGTGAATCTGACAACATTGAGAGAAACTATATTGAGCTTTTGAGAGATAAACTACCTGAAAATTTTTAGAGAGATAAACTATCTCAAAATTTTCTAAAATTTTTATGGAGAGTCTCTTAAATTTTGAGTTTCAGAGAGAGAAAGTACATTAAAATTTTAAAGATTTGAGGAATCCCAGAAAATAATCCTTGATATTAGAAATCCATAGTTTTTTTTATTTCAAACATACAAAATTCCTAATTTCCTCATATCCAAACAGGCCTTTAAATTCTAGAGCATCCCTTCAAAGTTTTAACTTTATGTTGATGCCGCTTTGGGTCTCATCGATCAAAATTATATTGTCTACGAACAATATGCACCATGATACCTCATCTTGTAAGTGCTTTGTTAAGTTGTCCATAATTAAGACGAAGAGGTATGGGCTCAACACTGACCTTTGATGTAAAACCTATTGTCATTGAAAACTTACTCGTATCTCCACTAGTTGGTTATACTCTAGTTAGCTCTCCCTCGTACATATCTCTCACCAAGTCGATATAGTATCTGAAGACTTCTTTCTATTTTAACATGCACCACATTAAATCTCAAGGTAGTGTATCATAAGCTTTCTCTAGATCAATAAGAACCATGTGGAGGTCTTTTACCTTCACCCTGATTTCTCTCGGAAAATGTATTGTAGGTATAATTGGTTAATGTAGCCTAATATAAGCTGAACAGCTGCTTACTCATCTTCGATTATAAATACATGTGGAGAAAGATCTAAGTTCAAATAGGGCTATTTATCTACAACTTTAGCAAGTTATCATCCACAAAACTAAGCGAACTTGAGTAATTCAGCATGCAAGCTAAGAATTTGCTTCAATGCTTAGGAGTCGAGATTTCAAATCTAAAACTGATTGAAATATGTCCTTAAACTCATCATCATCATCATCATAGCTTTTTCCCAATTAATTGGGGTTGGCCACACGAATCATGGTCCGCCATTATGTTCTATTTAAAGCCATACCCTCAATGAGGCCAGAAGTCCCCATATCTTTTCGGTCTACTTTCAACCACATCCTTTTGCGCCTACCCCTTGTCTTTTTCAATCCTTCCCGTTGAACTAACTCGCACCTCTTAACAGGTGTTGTACTGAGTCGATGCCGCACGTAGCCAGCCCACCTAAATCTACTCTCTCTCATCTTATCGTCTATTGGTGCCACACCTAAACTTTCACGAATGGATTCATTTCAGATTTTATTCCTTCTTGTCTTGCCACTCATCCATCTTAACATCCTCATCTTCCCTATGCTCATTTTATGGATATATTGTTTTTTGTCTGCGTAACATTTTGTCCCATAAAGCAAAGCTGGTCTCACAGCTGCTTACCCTTCAGCTTCATTGGTATGTGATGATCATATAAAATTCCAGTTGCACATCTTCACCTCGCCCAATGCTGATCCTTGATATAGACTTATTGTCACTGAAAACTTAATCATCTCTCCATTAGTTGTTTTAGCGTTCCATCATACATATCTCTCACCAAGTCGATGTAGTGTTTGGAGACTCCTTTTTTTTCCAACACCCTGCAAATCAAATCTCGAGGTATTCTATCATAAGGTTTCTCTAGGTCAATAAAGACAATGTGGAGGTCTTCTCCCGTTGCCCTAAACTTCTCAGTTAGTTGCCTAAGTAGGAAAATAGCTTCGATTGTTGACCTTCTTAGCATAAAACCAAATTGGTTTTCAAATACACTCGTTTCATGCCTTAGTCGTTGCTCAATCACTCTCTCTCAAAGCTTTATAGTATAGCTCATAAGCTTGATTCATCGATAGCCTGCACAATTCTATATATTTCGTTTGTTCTTGTAAATAGGTACCGCAATACTTTTCCTCTATTTGTCTGGAATTTTCTTTGTTCTTAGCACCTTGTTGGACAACTTCGTCAGCCTATCAATGCCAATCTCTGCCATGCACTTCCAAACCTCTATCAAGATACCATCTGGTCCTAAAGCCTTTCCTATCTTCATCCTTTTCAAAGCTTCTTTCACTTCTGATATCCTAATCCTACGAATGTATCTATGACCTCCCCCTTATTTATATCAACGGTTCCTTCTATCACTATGTTTCAATTGTGTTCGTCCTTTAATAATTTTTAAAAGAAACTCTCTACCTTTCTTTGATCTCGTCATCCTTCACCAAGATCCTTTGATCTTCATTCTTAATGCATTTAATATAGTTTGGATCTCTAAACACTTTTTCTCTCTTATTTTGTTAATTTGAAGACATCTTTTTCACCTTCTCTTGTTTCCAGTTTATTGTATCGATTATCAAATTTTTGCTAATTTGAAGAAATATGTCTTTAAACTAAATCAACTAAAATAAAATTGATACCAACCAAATTCAAGGCTAGCCTACAACCCAGAGAAAAGAAGATGACATAGAATAGCTTTAAATTAATCTCAATGGCACTCCGACAATGTGTTTTAGGGTTTTGATGTTTATGGTGCTTAAAAATTAAGGTTTTGACTTTTGAGGCAGAATTAGGGTTGGAAACCCAAACCCTAATTCTAAGGAGGACCTATTAAGGTTTGGGGTTTGAAACCCAAACCCTAATTCTAAGGATGACCTATTAAGGTTTGGTGGATTTTTTTATGGGACATATTTGCTATTTGGAAGGTTATGGGAACACAAAAATCCAAAGAAAGAAGACAATTGGGAAACCATTGAAGGAAAGAGAAAAAAATAGAACAAGAAAAAAAGGGTAGAAAGAAGAAGTAACTAGAGGAAAGGAGGAAGAGAAATATGGACTTGGAGTAAAGGGAAGAAGTAAAAAGAAGAAAGGGGAAGGACAAATAAGAGAGCCTGGGCTTAATTGGTTAGCGCTTGACGAATTGCAAGGGTACGTCCTAGGCTCAATTCCTACTAAGGGTAGGGGCCCTCTCCCCACTGACTCACCCAAAAATATGATTACAAATGGTATGAAAAATGGTGATAAATAATATTTTTTCTGAGAATAAGCTGGGGCTTGGCGGTAGTACCAACAAGCCCTATGATGAAGTCTTTGATTCCATTCTCACCAAAGGATAGGAGCCCAAATCCCCACTGACTTACCCCTTTTTTTTTAGCTTTTTCTAGTTCCTTTCCCTCCCTCCCTCCCTCCTCCCAAAAAAAAACAAAACTTTCTCAAAAATCAATCACCTAGGGCTGGACATCCCTCTCTCCCTCCTCCTCTATACGTAGTTGACTTGATACAATGACCCAAATACCCTACTTAAAAGAAAATAGTAACAGGACTAAAACCCCTTAATTCTCTACAAGTCATATATACTGCATGATATTTAATACAATTGAAAAGACAAGATAACCCCTATTTCACTCATTAAACAAAATACAAAGTAGAAACAATTAAATCCTCATCAAATAAATCTCCTTTTGGCCCCAAATAAATAAAATAATTATTGCACTAGTCCTAGTGAAGGTCTCAATGTCCTTATCGTTGGTGATCTCTGAATTGATAAAAATCAGATCAACTTAGAATCTGTCACTTTGGGAATTCTATGCAGAAGTCCAATTCTTTAGTAGCAGGATGGTTGCTTGTATGTTAAGAGGTGTTTTCTTTGTGTGTTAACCTGTAATAGTTCAAAAGTGATAATTGGTGATTTTATTGGATTATTGGTTTTAGCTTAATGGATGTGGGGTTTGCCTTTTGTTATTTCATCAGTTCTTTGTTCCTATATACATTCTTGGTTATGTTGTAGCAATTATATTATTATTTCTTGCATAGGCCATCATATGAATCTGCATTAAATCTTTGATACATCTGGACTTTCTCTTGTAACTTGAATGATTACAGGCCGCTGTTAGCAAGTAGCTTGCTGAGCGTAATACGTACTCTTTTGGACCAAACAAGACAGGATGACATGCGTGTTCTAGGATGCCAAACTCTTGTTGACTTCGTCAATAATCAGGTCTTTCTTTTCACTCATGCTGTATGGGTTATGTGATAAGATTTCGAACTTTTCATGGAGATGGAACATTGCCGTTCGAGGCTACTATATTTTGGCCTTATAAGGCCTTTGAAGTTCACTTCGATGCTTTGCGATGTTATCAGATGGATGGAACTTATATGTTCAACTTGGAAAGTTTTGTACCAAAGCTCTGCCAGCTAGCTCAAGAAATGGGGGAGGATGACAGAGGCTGCATTCTTCGATCGTTTGGTCTGCAAGCCCTTTCTTCGATGGTATGTATTCTCTAAATTTCAGCAATGCTTCATTGAAGTAGTTTTTAATAATATTTTTCACATGCTCTGATTTCCCAAAACCATGAATAATATCACAAAGAGTGAATGGTTTGTTTGTTCATTGCAATAACAACTAGTGCTCCAATTAGATGACTCTCTTTTTTAAGTTATTTGATAACTTAATGCAGCAATGTAACATGTAAGAACATGAAACTTCTCAACATATGTTGACACATGTTTATGTATATTTATTTAATATATATGCATGTATTTGCACACTTTTGTCGCTCTGTTTATGCTCTGACATGCATTTATGTATGTGTGGTTTTGGGATATGTGCTTATATGTTTGTGTATATGTGCACGTAAAGTCCCTTCACTTAAACCGGGGCTTTAAAAAATGCCAATCAGGAGTGGGACTAGTCCGTTTCCCACTATATATTGGGAACCAGCCGATTCTGTCAAGGAATTGGCCAATCCGGCCCCACCTTATATTTTCTATTTTTTTCAATTTTTGTTTTGTTTCCTTTTTTTATTTATTAGTCGATTCACACAGCCGGATCGTCTTTCCGGACTGCCAATCTGCCGATCTGGACCCATTTTCAAATGGGAAATTTGGGTCATCAATCAATTTTTCTAAACACTGACTCAAGCCATTGCGCATAGATTCATGCATCTCTAGAACTGCTTTGGATTTGGATTGGACTCGGCATGTGGCTGAGCGAAGTAAAATCAGGACCTAGAGGGTCACCGATGTGACTCGGAATATATCGACATAGGAGCAAAATCAAAGTACATCCACACGAAACCACAAGAGCTCATACAGGAAAGCAAAACATTGCAACTCCTCCCTGTGGGGGTTCATTGGCTTCCATTTGTTTCAAAAGACACTAAACACAAATCTCAAGTCTCCTATGTTAGGTGTTAAATGGGGTCAAATTAGGGACTGTACCAGTGCTCCTTGACCTGCGCTGTGGCCCAACTAACCTTACTAGGCTGGGTGAGTTGTTTGGCCTTTTTTTAAAAAAAAATTTATCTGTTTGATTAACATAATAACTTAACAGATTTTGTTAGCTTACTCTTAACGGCTTAAAATAGATAAGAAACAAATTAAAAGAATAACATATTGAGATATAATGACAACATAAATAAGAAAAGAATAATGCTATTTGTGTGTAGTTCTTGCTTAAAAATTTGTTAGCTTACTCCGAAGAACCACGTCATTCCTCAAGTTGTGGTTCTTGCCTCAAAATTTTCTCATTACATATGGGATTGGTACCTAGAGTCGATGTGGAGCTCGATTTATTCCTGGGGGAGATTTGATCTATGGGACTGTTAGTACCCTCTTTTTTAATTTGTTGAGAATCGATTTCTATTATTTGTGGTAATATTTTCTTGATCGAAGGGGTGGGCTTTGATGGCATCGTGATGAATGGATCTTCTGAAACTCTAACATCAATGATGTAAAAGAAAGAGGGAGAAAGAAAATAATTTAAAAAATTTAAAATAAAAATAAAGAGGGTGAGAATATATCCTCTCTTAGGGTGTACAAGGGAGTTCACTCAAAAGTTTTATCGCAAGATATGAAATAAGTTCTTCTCTATCCATGTTTCTTGTCCAGTAGTAAATTATTTGTATAAAAACACTAGATAACCTAACTTCCTCCTTAACAAAACCTAATCAATTAAAACTGTTCTATGGAACTTGCCTGAGTCCACTTGGACTCGGGCACGTAACTCGGCCTCGCCCCAAATTTTGTACAACTCGTGGTACATAAAAAAATTTAAAAAATCCATATATGGGTAAAAGATATGGGAATATTGTATAAAGTTTTTGTATATAATTTGGATGATTGGTTGCTGGTGAGTGTTTTTTGCCATAATTCCTATTTTTATATTTTCCTTTTTTTCTATTTTTGAATGTCCCGAATTGTAAATCAATTTTTAAATCCATTTTCTATACATTTTTTACCTTATTTGGAGTTTTTAAATCTGCTTTTGGTTTTGCTTTACTTTTACTACCTTTATTTTATTTTCCATATATATATTTTTAATTTGGCCCTATGCTAGACTCCGGCAAGTAAATCGGACTCGCCCGAGTCACTTGCCTCGGCCAAGGTCTGAGTACCTTGGTCGAGGCAAGCCCTTAACATCGTTTTAAAAATTGAACCTCCAACTCTACCCTTCAAGTCTCTACAATTAAAAAAATGTCATAAATAGCCTAACCTAAATAAATAAAAGAACATATGATCTAAACCTAAATTTAGTATAAAAAATAGTAAAATAAAAAAATAAAAAATATATTACATTAGTTGTATCAATAGCAAAGCTAGAGCTGAAAGTGTCATTTACTTATACTCCACTGAAAGGTGAGATGTTTGTTGAAATGATGATGACATTTTTGCTAGGATTTAGAAGCATTACTTCCATTTGATTGTGTGGGCAAATATTCTATGTGCATCGAAAGCCCAAGGGAAGATCTTGCAAATGCATAACTGAAAGTGGACAGATTATAGTCACTCAGTTGATCACTGGAATTTTCACGTCAATCTAGCAGGTTAAATATTTGATTTTCAGAAATTTGGAGAGGATTTTATATTTTAGAAAATAATTTCAAAATTGGAACAAGAAATTGAATAGAGAATTTTGTCACTGACTAAAGGGATATCTCGTTTATCTAATTTGAACTAAAATGATTTGCTTAGTTTGAGGGAAAGATGGTTTGTAATATTTATATTTATTATTTTTTAACTTGTTTCTTATTTATGTTTAGTTTATAAAAATTAATGCATTATTCTTTTAATTTGTTTCTTACTCTTCTTAAATTGTTAAGAGTTCCTTAAAAAATTTGCTAAGTGATTATACTTTTTAAACATTTAAATCTTTATTTTGTATAGGACTACCTTCTTGGTAAGTCTATTTTCGGCAAGAGGCTCATCTGTGGGTTTCCTCTATGCTTGATGTACTCCTCCTCTACTTCAATACAGTTAACAATTATCACAAAAAAAAAAAAAGTTATGTGAGCATTGGAAACCTTGGGGTTAGATATCAATGAGATATTCATCAAGCGTAGAGGAAACCCACAGATGAGCCTCTTGCCAAAAATAGACTTACCAAGAAGGTAGTCCTATACAAAAAATGGGCTAATATAAGTACAAAAACCCCAACATAATAGAAAGAAAGGCATGTACAAAAATCCCCGCCACTCATGGTCACTAGTCAGAATATAGTGCTCCATCGTTAGCCGGCTGATCCGCCATGGCGTTGGACTCCCTCAAGGTATGCCTCCATGAGATAGTGATATCCCTTCAAATGTGAGTAATCTCATAAAAAATCATGGCGAGGTACCAAGGGCAAGGTGAGTAGGTGGAGGCCCATGTGATGATGCTCAGTGCATCTCCTTCGATGATCAGGGGTTGACCCCATGAAGGATAAAAAAGTCAGAGTACAGACAGAAGAGTCGTAGACTCAGCAAGTTGTGAGTCTGCATGGTCAATGTTCTTGGAGAAGGACAAGAGAATATTCTCGAGGTGGTCACAAAAGGCTCCACCCACACCTATCGGGCCGGGTTTTTCGAGTTAGCATCTGTCAAAATTGAGTTTGGTCTGGCCTTCGGGGGGAGGGGACCAAACACCAGATTGAGACTGGTTAGGGGTGTGGTTGTAGATAAGATGCTTCCATTGGAGCAGGAACGTCGAGGTGGGTTTTTCTTTAAAACATTTGTGGTTTGTTGCCCAGAAGATGACTGCGGCAGTTATCTTATGGAAGAGGGCCGGCACCTCAGTTTTGGCCCCAAAATTCTAGAGTTTCTCTCTGTCCAAATGACCCAAATAAGTGCTTCTATGGATGCCTTCCACAGTGTCCTGCCTACTTTGGGCCATGGGGTTTCGAGGGGGAGATGGTAAAGGGCCGGGACACAGGGAGGGGTAACCTAGTTGAAGCCGAAGAGTTGGATCCACCTAAAATTGGCACACCCGATCACATGAGAAGTGATACGGCTGATCTTGACCAGAATATCATTGAAGTTTGATGGACATCCGAGAGAGACACTGTCCCCTTTGGCGGAGTTTAATTAAAGCTGACAATCTTTTAGTTCCAACTCTGTAATTGGTACAACTGCTATTAAAGTTTCCTCCTAAACTCTCTGGTGCATCACCCAAGTTCTTGCAGCATCCTTATTGCACTTCAATTTCACTCACTCTGCACCCAATCTTGTCATTTAAATTCTTATAACAACTAGTAAGGAGCTCTTGACTATGAAGCTTAGGAAACTCTCCCGTATTCATGGAAATATATATCATTATTTTTGTGGCCTATAGGAGCACCTGATGAGATCTTCTGATCCCCTTCTGCTGCTCCATTTGCACATGGATTGCTCTTTTTTAGAAAATATTTATGAGTTTAGTATTGTATGAGAGAGCTCTAAATACGTAGCACCCAGAGTCTGGTTTAAAGGACACAACTGCCAAGTTTCCTTATCCTCTTGGAATTGGGTCAAGGAAAAAATAACTTCCATCCTAAACTTTGTTGTATTCTTGTATATGGATTGAATTAGGTAGAAACATACAATGTTAAGGGTTTTTGTGGATAGTTAATTAGACAAGGTCACTAGGGCTCGTGGCTCCTTGGGTTGAGGCTCCCTAATCTTTAAAATGAGTCTTGCAATGTGCTGAAAAATATCTGGGTGAAATTTTATGCCCTCCAGAAGGAGACTATCAATATCTATAGACATTTTACCATAAAATTTATGGAATTAGCATCTTATATGAACTCAAATTATGGATCTCTTCATCAACTCTCATGGAAAAGTTAGTAGTGGGTGAGATCTATGACAGTAGCAAAAGAAGCACAACATGTGATTAGATTGTGCGACATAGAGGAGGGAAGGAGGGAGGAAGGGGGGTTGGGGAGGGGGAGTGGGGAGGGGGAGGAGGGAGAGAGGGAGGGAGGGAGGGAGGGAGGGAGGGGAAGCTAGAGAGAGCTTTCTGAAAGGAGAGACTGATCATGGAATTTTTGCTGTTTCCTTTCTTTGTGAAGAGTTCAGTTGGAATTTAAGTTTTGCAAAGGAGGCTGGAAAGCAAGAGGAGTATTAATGCCATGTCTTTAACTATTTTGCTGGGAGCCCCTGTTTGCTGACTAGCACAAGTCACGAAGTTGTAATAAGATCTTGGGAAGTCTTCATATGAATCAACCAATTAATCATTGCATCTGAGTTTTCATATTTATTAAGCCATTGTGATTCGGGTCCATTTAGCTGATTCCAAGATAAGTTGGATGAATCAGCACACAATGCTGTGGAGTACATTTATCATTTTGTGTGTGTGTTGATTCTGCCTTAGAGCCTTGAATTTTTTAGCTTCTATGATGCTCAAGTTTTTTATTTCAAGAAATCCTAGTTACATAGATTAATTGTCTTAAAACACCATAAAATTGGGTTAATCATCAAATGTAGGAACAGAAACTGACCAAGAAGCTCACGCAACTGTATGCTCTTTGGAAAACATAAGGGCATTTTTGGTAATTTTAAAATTAACAGTTGTTTAATGTTAAGCTCCTTATGACTTGACCATGTTGACATTATAAAACCTCATTGAATACTTTAAAGGTTTGTGTTACTGTATTATCCATTGGAAGACATCTAAAGACACTGGACAATTGGCTTCTTTTTTTTGTTAACCTCCATATGACTTGGCCATGTTGACATTATAAAACCTCATTGAATACTTTAAAGCTTTATGTTACTGTATTACCCATTGGAAGACATCTCTTTTCAATGTGCTAAAGACGCTGGACAATTGGCTTTTTTTACCCCTCTTTTTTATTTCTCATCCTTTTCCTTTGCATGTAAATGTTTTATTTTCTTACCTTCATTGTTAATCTTATTTAATAGAGCAGACTGATGGACCAGGATTCATGTGACCCCAAATAATTGGGAAAAGGCTATGATGATTATAATGATGATTGTTAATGGTATCTTGTGGTTTGTGTTCCTTTACAGGTTTGGTTTATGGGAGAATACTCACATATTTCTGCAGAATTTGATGAGGTTAGCAAATTATGATTCTTGGATCTTTTCAAATGTGTGCAGTTTCATCCTGGATAATCTATTGGCTATACTGACTACCTGTTTACATGCAATCTTCCCCTTTTTTCTACACAAAGAATTGTCACATGATTCCTGAGACCAGCTTCTTGACATGTCCAATAGCTACATCCAATGG
>NW_006497610.1:1345429-1370942 GCF_000471905.2 Amborella trichopoda | reverse complement strand
AATATGCCTACGAATTTTGAAAGATTCATGCCCTATTTAGCATGAAATTTCAGAAATGGCGGAACCCTAAACCCCGAATTTTTTTTGATCCAAAAACAACCAATTTTTTCACCATTTAATCCTTGAAAAAGCTGAATAAAGTTGTTTACAGCCTGCAAAACAGATCATATGCCGAAAAAAACAAAAAAAATGATCAAAAAATGACAAATTTGAAAAAATCCGTGAAGAACACGGTGCAACCCGTGTTCTTCACGGACTCGCCGATTCCGCACAGTGAATCGGCGAGTCACTGTGCGGAATCGTCCGGTTCTCTCTAGAACCGGACGATTCCCGGTTTTTGAACCGATCCGGTACCTTTTTCGTGAATTCCGAGTCGAACCGGGCGAGTCCGGTTCGACTCGGCGATTTTTAAAACGCTGGCTACATCAATAAGATAGGAGTAACATCTTTGCCTTTTTTCCTGGATGTCACTATAACTTGAGTTGTCAGTGCAATTTACATTCCATATTGATTTGTGTTTCCACTTCCGAAGCTTTCTTAAACATTAGTTATAGTAGTTATGTAGTTCATATGTATGTGTTTTGATATGAGTTCTCTCCTCACCAATCTGTGTATATTCAATTGTGCATGTGTACGTGTGTATGCATGTATATCTTTGTATAGAATTTTGAAACCCTAGCTCGGCATTTCTTTGACCGTACAACTATAGAAGTTTGTCTCTTTGCTCCAACTTTTAAACATAATTCATCTCTTTTGAAGTCAGTGCATTGCATTCCTGGAATACTCACCTGAATTTTGTCTCTCATCTCACCTGAAGTTCTCATCCATAAAAATGATCCCATTAATGAAACTGCTTTGTGGTTTCTGATTTTAAGGAATTTGTTGGCTCAATATTTGTATGGCCAAGCAGGTTAGGTGCATCTATTTGTGATTTCTTCTGTATTTTTTTTATCATTTACTTTGCACTATTCTCCACCTAGGTTATTTATGTCTGAGCATCTCCTTTCTCAAGGCTATTTTGCAAAGCAGCATTTCTGTTTTCTCTCTCAGGTAATTGTGAAGCATTTTGTGAAATAGGTTGTCTCGGTGACATTGGAAAATTATGGAAACTCCAAAGATAAGTCAGATAATATTCATCTGGAGAAGCAAGGTTCCAAGAACCACTGGGTCCAAGAAGTACGCAAGGTCGAGGGCCTTGTTTCACCCATGCCAGTTGCAACAAGAGTTGCATCCTGGAAAAAGATTGTCAATGATAAGGGCGAAGTCAATGTCACCACGTAAGTTATTAGTCAATCCACACTTTCATGTTTATATTTCCTTCATTTTTACCTTGTAATTAAGTTCTCAAGGTTGTAATTAAGTTCTCAAGGTTTCTATTTCATGATACTCTCCAGGGAGGAAGCTAAAAGTCCTATGTTTTGGTCTAGAGTTTGTTTGCACAATATGGCAAAGCTTGCAAAAGAGGCAACAACTGTACGCCGTGTTTTGGAATCTTTGTTTCGTTATTTTGACAATGGGAATCATTGGTCGCCTGAGCATGGGCTTGCAGTTTCTGTTCTATTGGATATGCAGTCTTTGATGGAGGCATCTGGTATATTAGTGTCTTTCATGTTTAATTTCTGTCATAATAATATTGCCTTTTTACATGTTTTCCAAGTTTATATGACTAGCTAAATTGTTTTGCTAACTAAGCATGTCATGAATCTTCCTTTTCGGTCTTTCATTTCTGATTATTTTGGTTGATGTACAGGGCAAAATATACATTTGCTTTTGTCTATCTTGATTAAGCATCTTGATCATAAAAGTGTGATAAAGCAACCTGGTATGCAGTTGAAAATTGTTGAAGTTACCACCATCCTTGCTGAACATTCGAAGGTTCAAACTTCTGTTGCCATAATTGGTGCCATAAGTGATCTAATGAGGCATTTGCGCAAAAGCATTCATTGTTCCATTGAAGCTGCAAACCTGGGAGATGATATAAATGCATGGAACAAAGTACTTGGTAGTGCAATAGAAAAATGCCTGGTGCAACTGGCAAATAAGGTTACGAATCTATTTCTACCTAAGGAATTTTTGGAACTTGACAGCTAGAAGCCTCATTGTTCTGTCATATGTTTACATATTAAACTGTGCTTGCCATCTAGCTTTTCCTTAAACATGCTCCATAAGTTATTTGATAGTTGATAATTTTCTGGAGACATGGTATAGATTTTTGATATACATTGATAGATCCAAAACCTTTTTATAGGCATTGTTACGCTGTTAGTTGAAACTAAAAGGAGAATGTGATTGCTGGTTTCATTTGGTTGGCAGGTTGGGGATGCCGGACCTGTTCTTGATATGATGGCTGTGATGCTGGAGAACATCTCAGCCACTAAAATTGTAGCTAGGACAACAATATCTGCTGTTTATCGAACTGCACAAATAATTGCCTCTGTACCTAATTTGTCATATCATAACAAGGCAAGTTTAGTGAACATGCACCTTTATATCTTTTAAATTTTTATTTCAGGACTTTTTAAGTATTTTCAATTCTGGTAGGCTACCTCTGTGAACATTTAATCCAACATCAACTTCTCTACAGGAATTTCCTGAAGCTCTATTTCATCAGTTAGTAATAGCAATGGTGTACCCAGACAATGAAACCCGGGTTGGTGCACACCGCATCTTCTCTGTTGTGCTGGTGCCATCTTCTGTTTGCCCTCGTCCACATCTCATTGCTGTGAACTCATCCAAGGCATGTGACATTCAAAGGACCCTCTCAAGAACAGTATCTGTCTTTTCATCTTCCGCTGCTCTTTTTGAGAAGCTAAAAAAAGAGAAGTCTTATCTACGAGATGGAGCCTTTGAGGAATTTGAATTAAAGGATGATGGAATCTGGGAGAAACCCAGGCATCTGGATGCTATGGATGCAAATCGTAAAAGTGATGCTGATGTGAAACTAAATTCACTGAAGTCATCCTGCAGTCGAGTTCAGAGTATGAAGGTCTCACAATCATTTCCAGTTTCTGTTACAGAGGGAAACTCTATGGGTCTTGCGAATATGGAAATGGTACCGGTTTTTAAACTCCTCAGTTTGTTCCTTCACAATCTTCTTGTTCTAATTTTTTTTTACTATCTAGTACTTACTTATTCCTTGCCAGTGAAATCATGTATTAACTGTTTATCCATCTGCTGAGATTCAGGAGTTGGTCTCGCTTAGATTGAGTATCCACCAAATTACACTTCTGCTTTCATCCATATGGGCCCAGGCACTATGCCCTGAAAATACCCCGGAAAATTATGAAGCAATATCTCATACTTACAGTCTTGTTTTGTTGTTTTCCCAAACAAAGGTATGATTTCTTGTACTCTAGATGCAACTGAGTTTGGAATTAAGACTTGTAGATTTTGTCAGCGTTATCTCCCTGGTGTGATGTTCGATAAGATTTTTGGATGGCTTTTGACTGCAACCTTTCACATTTTGCATAATGATATTGGGAGTTTTTTTTCTCTCCTAAATAATGGATTGCTATGTTGTATCCACCTTTTTCTCTATGGTATTCATAAATTTCCTTCTTTATGGTATTGAGTTTGGTTTGAAATTTTTTAGGATTTACCTTAATACCATTGCAATTGATAAGGCATGATCGACTTAAATGCCAATACAAGTATGCAGATGACAGAACGACATTGGACGTAGTAAATAATCTCCAAACTGTGTGCATAAACAGCCCTTATACTCATTTACAACATGAAGCACACTATATCCAAAACTAAACATAATGCAAGTCTACTTTCTACCATGCATCCTGAGGCATCTTATGACATACATCCTGCCATAGTTTCCCCATTCATCCTGTTATAGACCATGGAAAGCACTTGAACTCCCTTTTCCCATTTGACACCCAACTATTCTTTTCTTTTTCTTAAAAAATTATAAACACTTTTGAGTTTTCTGAAAGGGGACCTGTCGCCTTCTTCCCGCCCCCTCCCTTCTTTTTCTCCCTTATACAGTCTTTCATTGCCTACACCTGACACAACTATGTGTACTTCAACTTTGTGAAATAAAATGTGAAAAACAATATAGTGCATTTTCCAAAATAAATTTAATTTTCTCACCTATTGAAATGCTAGTCTGCCTGAGGTTGGGATTGGATTAAGAATTTTACTGATTCATTGATGGGTTTGATCATATTTCAAATGCTTCTAATTGATTCAAATACAGCTTATTCAAAATCCAATACTCCCACCTAGAATGTAGCCTGAAGAGGTTCTCTCAAATACATGAGTGGACGTCCTTTTGAGCATTTGGATTTTGGATGTTACTTCTTTAATTGTCTAAGATAATGATCAGCTTCCAAATGTTCGTTTTTTCATCTTGCCATGTTTGAGTCGATTTTACCATCGCACTTCAATTCTCAAAGTACATAGAACATCTTCAAAGCAATTCCAATCAGGAATTGCCAAGAGTCAAGATAGCAACCTTGTCAAATCAGAGAAACTTGTGAGCTCCAAGAAAGCCAAGAAAACAAATGATGGATTATATGAATGTGCAAAAATAGTTAGCAATCTTGTGTACTGGCGGCCATTAGCATGATATGCAGCTGAACATGTTCATTGCAGAAATCCTTGTATCACACAGATTCAAGATTTTTTATTTTGAAATTTAAAATTTTAAGATTAGAATCATATGGTATCCTGATAGAGGTTTGGAAGTGCATGGGGGATATTGGCATATGCTGGCTTACCAAGTTGTTCTACAAGGCGTTGAGAAAATGCCAGACAAATGGAGGAAAAGTATTGTGGTACCTATTTACAAGAACAAAGAAGACATACAAAATTGTACGAACTATCAAGGGTATAACTTATGAGCCACACTATTAAGTTGTGGGAGATAGTGGTTGAGCAAATGACTAAGGCTTGAAACGAGTGTATCAAAAAATCAGTTCGATTTTATGCGAGGGAGGTCGTCTATCGAAAACATTTTCCTACTTCGACAACTGATTGAGAAGTGCAGGGTAAAGGGAAAAGACCTCCACATGGTCTTTATTAATTTAGAGAAAGCATATGATAAGGTACCTAGATATTTAATTTGGTGGGGGTTAGAAAAGAAATGAGTCAACATAGGTTATATTGACATAGTGAGAGATGTGTATGAGTTAGCTCTAAATAGTGTGCAGACAACTAGTGGAGATTAGAGAGACAAGTGAGTACTCAGTGGCGATGGTCCTACATCAGGGGTTAGCATTGAGCCCATATTGCTTTGTTTTGGTTATGGACGACTTAACCAACACCTACAAGATGAGGTGTCGTAGTATATGTTATTCGTAGATGATATAGTTTTGATCGATGAGACTAGAGGCGGCATCGATGCAAAGTTAGAATGTTGGCGGGATGCTCTAGAAACTAAAGGTTTAAAATTAGCCGGACTAAGACAGAATACATGAAATGGAAGTTCAGTTTTAATAAGAGTAGAAACAAGGAAGTAGTTAAGATTGATAGTCAAGAAATACCTAAAAGCGATTGTTTTTGATATCTAGGGTGATAATCCAGGAGAATAGAGAGATTGAGGAAGATATCACACACAAAATTAGAGTTGGAATGGGGGAAGTGAAGATGTGCATCCGGAGTTTTATGCAATTGCAGCATACCATTGAGATTGAAGGGGAAGTTATACAAGACTGCTATAAGACCAGCCATACTTTATGAGGTGTAATGTTGAGCTTTCAAGCAACAACATATCCACAGGATGAATGTAGTTGTGATGAGGATATTGTGATGGATAAGTGGCAAGACGAGAAAGTAGACCTAGGTGGGCTGGCCATGGGAAGCATAGATTTAAACAATAGCTGTTAGGAATTCGATTTAGTTCAAGTAGAAGGCTCTATGAGGGCAAGGGGAATGCCCAAAAGGTCTTGGATAGACGTAGTGAGAAAAATATCATAACTTTTGGTCTTACTGAGGGTATGGCCCTTGATCGAGAATAATAGAGGAATGGGATTCATGTAGCCAACCCCAAATAATTGTGATAAGGCTTGAATGATGATGATGATGAATTTAAGATTTTACTAGAAGTACAAAATGTATGTATAGAAGAATATCTTCCTCTTGACGTGAAACCCACATTTGAGATAGATAAATGAAAGCAAAGGTTAGTGTCCTCACAAATGTCTTAAATGAAATAAAAGTCACAAAAATTGAAATAGAAGTCGTGAAAATTGGTGACATAATGATCTTGACATACCTTGTTACAAGTTGTCTTTTCCTAGGTATCATGCAACTCTCAAACTATGTTGTTTGACATATTCACACACACTACCTATTTTCCCTTTGAGGAAATAGATCTTATGAAACTTGGGTTTCTTTTTGAAAGCGTCGTTGGAAATTGACATATATTTTTGTCTCACTTGAATATTGTTAAAAAAGAAGGTGCTCTTTACAAAGCCTGAGGTCTTTTGTCTTTACAAAACCTTTCTTGGAGTTTCTTCTATTTTCTGTTTATATGTCTTTCTATATATAATAATTCATCAAATATTTTTTTGAAGTGTGCCTTTACATCCAAGTCCAATATGACGAGCTTTATCAAATTTTAGAAATGTTCCTTCATCTTGAGGTTTATGAAGTTGCTCCTAGGAAAAGGTCTGAAGCTACCTTCTGACCTTTCCATTATATTTTATGAAAATATCCTCAAACTATCCCTCTAGAATTATGCATTTTTATCCCTGTAATGTGTGCCTACCATGCTTTGCCCTTTTATTGAAGGCTTAAAAAATACCATTTCTTATATATCTAATGTTGATCATATGTTTGCTTTCACATGAATCTCTTTTGAAATATGATATGCTTGGCTCACAATTACTAGAGGTGAAGACAAACTCTTACATTCATTAGTCATACTTCTATTTATTGGGTTCAACAAAAATAATCATGTTTATGTGGAGGGTCCATCTTATACTCTTGTGGTTTGTAGGCCTCAAGCAATGAAGCTCTCATTCGGAGTTTTCAGCTTGCATTTTCATTGAGAGCCATTTCTCTTGCCCAAGGAGGTAAGCTTCTCAATTGCATATTCAGATAAAGTACTTTATATGTCAAGATCAATTTTTGCCTTTAAATGCACAAAATGCTGAACTTGTTCTATTTGTTGAGATGCGTGATTGTTTTCTCCCAGCTACTACCCAGAAAGTTGTTACAGAAGTTGATCGGTAGCAAATGCTTGGAGTATCGTATGTACTGATAAGTTCATATTACTAGGATTAATGAGTCCAGAGCGTTACACTCTATCTATTAGAAATCGGACTGCAGCTGCCTTTATTCATCAAAGGTTTTCTCTGTTCAGCATATAAGATTTGAATGATGCCTTCTGTCATTGTTTTGTGCAGTTATTAGTCAAATGGGTAAAGAGAGTCATAGGATTCACAAGTGGGTCCATAGTCTAGCTACTCATGCTCATGACAAAGTTGAGAATATGTAGGAGTAAACATAACAAGTTACATGGTCGCACAAATCTGTAGCAGCCAAGGGACTGTGGAAAATACTGAAAGTCATAATTCGGAAATTAGAAACAACTTTCTTGCATTGAAGAATTATAAACTTCTTGGTAAGAGTTTTAAATTTACCCATTGTATTTTCAGAACAATCAGAAGTTTGTCTTTTAAATAAATCCAAAACAACGGTCTTGTAAAATATTTCTAGATAGGTTTTTAAATTTCAATATTAGGAATGTTGTTTGCACCCTCCCCCCCCCCCAACCCCAACCCCAAACACACACACACACAAAACAAAAAACAAAAAAACAAAAAAAAAGTGTTCTTAAAAGGACTCAGCATGGATTTTGGGCTATTAAGTTTAAAGGGGTGGAAGTAGTCACAGGAGCAACCATTACAGTAAGGGCTGATGGAAAACCACTGCTCACTGTAGGCTGGTCCCCCTGCTGGTTTAAGCTTAAGCTATTCTGGCATTTTAAAGATCCCCTCCAACGGGCCTCCCATTTCTTTTATGCTTCGTTTGTAAAAGGTAATACCTGGTACATGTAATGGCTTACGCACGACATTTTTTTGCCTTTCAAGCGCTCTGTACTGTTGAAAAGAAAGGGTCTCTACCTTTATGGATATAATACAAAACATTGCTCGTTTGTGGCATTTTGTATTTTGTCGTGCCTGGTATTGTGTCTCCCAAAGCACTGATCCTTGAAGCCCAATGCCATCTCATGGGTTATGCAGCATAATCCATTTTGGAAGCATTTCAAATGCAGTATTGCCCTCTTTCTCATGTATTTTTATCTTTATTTCCATAAAAATAGAAGTGGCAGTCACTCTCCAGACCTGCATCTGGACCTAACAAAGCAAAATAGAACCATTCATAGTCCAAGCCTCTCTTGTGCAATACATAGATGATATGTGTGCACGTGTACATATAATTGCATGCATATGCATATAAAAACCTACACACTATATGCATGGAATAGTTAATCCAACAATGAGCTGTAAAGTACATGTGACTCTGTTTCTTAAGAAACTTCCCAGGTTCACTGTTGTATCCTGTGTTTTTCTGTAAATATAAACTTTGATTCA
Source organism: Amborella trichopoda (assembly GCF_000471905.2). The sequence continues at coordinate 1,362,390 of NW_006497610.1, read as the reverse complement.
ATGTTTTTGGAATGATATAAACTCATAATTTATGAGTTCTAAAATGTGTAGGAGACAATCACAAAATGTTGCTTGTTCATTTTCTTCTCTTAGAGGCCGACTTGTGGAGAAAAGTAACCTTATTCAGATATCTATTGGTTCCAATTGGGATGAGCCTTTACTTATTCAGAACTTTTTGTGTAGGAGAGTTTGCATCAAGCTGTGCCATGTCCATTTGCATCAAGTGGTTTTTCTCTAATCATTGCAAAAATGTGGTTCATGATTGCGTGCATGTTGACTTTATGCCATATGTTGTGGTCAATGGATATACATCTTATTTACTTATTTATTTATTTGACAAATGCATCTCTGGACTACAATTGGAATTCAATGTGTTCCACAATATTTTGGTTGGTCTTAGATCGTTTCCCTTTAACAAGGGTTGACTTATTCGGAAAAGCAATTTTTCATGAAATCTATCAGGTTCTTTACCACCATCTCGTTGTCGCTCCCTCTTCACTTTGGCAACATCAATGATTATATTTGCATCGAAAGCCTACAACATTCAATCTATTGTTCCTTGTCTCAAGGCAGCCCTTACTGAGAAAATGGTAGGTATTGTAGCAAAACTATTTGCATTTGAAATTATTTGAATTTGATAGGATCTTGTTGTTGTTTTCATTATCTAGTTATGTTGCAGAAAATAAATTGTGATATCTCATTCTAATTATGGCTGTAATTTTATGCATGCTTTCAAATGTCATGGATGAATCTTATGGTTAAATAAAGAAATCCAAACTTTTAATTTTAGAGATCCATTAGGCTATCATACTCATTTATACAAGTACACTTGATTAAATGTCAAACTGAACCTATGTCATCTGGTAGTAATATTCATTGCAACACAAGTATTTTAAATTTGTTGTAATTATTTGATTTAAGATCCCTTAACTTCTTAACTATTTGAATGCTAGCAGGAGAAAACTTGAACTACTATGGTAGGCTTAGGACATGAACTATAACTATGCACCAGAACTCTCTTCCATTTATGAACAAGTTTATGTAAAAGTAGCAAAGTGCATATTTTTACTATTCTACTTAACCGGGAATAGAAATACCTCAAGGGTACCATTTAGCAATACGTAAGTCTGGGAAAGTCCATTTGATCATGTAAGGGGCCAAGAAGGAAGAACTGCTTCATATTTGAGGCTAACCACATCCATCCCACCTTTGATGGTTGCTCCCATGGCAACCCAGGACCCTCAGGTGGGGGGGGTCTTTTTCGTGCAAGTGATGGCTGTATTTTGTTGACCTTTTCCCATCCTGTTGGAGTAGCAGGCTCCACTCTTGCTTAGGCTCTTGCCCTCTTCGAGGGCCTTAGCAAGTTTGATCCCTCATGAAGTCACGACCTGGTAGTGGAACGAGACCCCAAAAATATCATCTCTTGGGTATCTAATCGCTCATCATGGCCTTGGCATCTCAATGACATTTTCGAAGAGATATGGTATTTAACTAGGGGTTGCAGTATTGTTTGGTGCCATGGTTATAGAGAAGCCAATTCAGACGTTGATCTTTTGGCAAAGGAGGGGGCCTGTTCAAATTCCCCCTTGGGGAACTAGTTCTTGTGGCCACCTTCTCTCCTCAATCTCTCCGAATTGCATATCCTTTTTGTGCATTCTTTCGAACCTTTTGGGCTTGTATAGAGTGACCCTTGTAGGTTACGATACATCTTGTAATTCTTGTACTTTTATTACTTAGTAATGCAATTGTAGTGAATTTCACTAAAAAAAAAAAACCCATCCCACTCCCGAAAAACGTATTTTTAAATATCCATCAAAGGTGCTCTCACTCGGGCACAAATCCATAATTCTAGATCTTGCAACCCTACAGAGTTATTAACTTTTCATCATTGAATCTAGTGGATGCAAATCTTTGCTTGAGGTTCCAAGCATGTTCGGTGGACTATCTTGCCCGACAAACTAGAAAAGAGTTGCCCCACACATTCGAAATATTGTACCCAAAAATTTGTGGAAAGGACATTTTTTCAAAAAGAAAACATTCAAAATTGAAGTTTAGCCAACTTGAAATTTGAACAAAGAGCCACCTTCAAAAGACTTCCCAATTCTCCAAATATAACGATAGAGAAAATTAGCATAAAATTGGGAAGTGCAGAATATGCTTGTCAATACTATGTAGAACTTGAGGGGAATATGAATTTTGAAATTGCTGTGAGAGAGAGCCCATTTAGTAACTTGAACGTGTATATATCAATTATCAGCTAATATATTTTGAAACTTTACCTATTGTATAGTATTAAGTAAAGTTTTTTTTTTTGGACAAGGGTACACATAGGAATGGAACTTGAGACATTAGACTCTGAAAACCTAGCTTCTACTGTCTCGACACAAGCTTGTTTCCGATAGTATTAAGTAAAGTTGTACAAGTTGTCAAAAAATAGGCTATCCACATACCGGGAGCTCTATACAAAAACCACCGAGAAGGTGATGTGTGTCAAAAAATGCTGTACAATGAAAAAGAAATGGAAGAAAAGCCCAAAATACACAAAAAAAACACAGCCCTAAGCTTCTGCCATGGTTGCTGCTCCTCTAGCAAGAGCGTCTGCCGTGTGATTTGCCTCCCTCCAGGTATGAGTCCATGAAACGGGAATATGTTTGCAAAGGTCAAAGATCTTGTCAAACACGTGAGCGAGTTCCAAATCTCCAAAAGGGGGTGCCCCCCCTCCCCCTCCCTCGAGGCCCAAAGGATCACCTTTTTTGAATCTCTTTCCACAACCAGATTGGTGCTCCAAAGGGGATTGAAAAGATTGAAGCCCTCCAATGGGGCAAGAGCTTTCTTTGAGGCAGAGTCTGCTCAACCAATGGGTTTTGACAAAAGAGAGGAAGGGTTTGCGAAGGTAGTTTCTGAAGATTCCCCAATACTCGCCAGTCCCAAGTTGCCAAGAGAGCAACTGTAGAAGTTGAGTATGGTATTGTCAACTTCCGAAGTCTGCCAAAGGGGCGAACAAGGGATGGCGTTAGGCCTTAGCACGAGAAGTAAGTGCTAATTAAGGTGGAAGTCTAAAGCTAAGAACAGTGTTTGAAAATTCAGCCGCTCGATTGCCTAGGCGAAAAATTTCAAAAAACGCCTAGGCACTATCTGGGCGGTGGAATTATGCGACTTGTCTTTGGGCGCCCGCCTAGGCGCTACAGTCTGGGTGCCTACCTAGGCACCGCCTAGTGACAGTTTTCAGAAGGGTGAAAAAACCCTCGGCAGGGGTTAAAATATGTCATGTCCCCCCCTCTTCCCCCCCCAAAAAAAAAAGGGGGGGAAAAGGGTTTTGAGGGGTATTCTAAACCCACAAAACAAAAACAGTGGCTTTTAGTGTGAGAAAAACTCCCTAAAAAACTACCTTTTTGTGATTTATCGAAAGATCAATAAAGTTTTGATTTTTGTGATTTCTTCCCAAAACAAAGGCAATAGTTCGTGGGTGGATCTAGAACTTCTAATTGTTGATTTTGAGGCCTTTTGGTGACCCAATAGACGAAATTTGCACCAACATTGATTTGATTTTGATATTTTTTAAGTATTATCATATTTGAAAGAGGGTTTTGATTTTATTTTGCTACAACATATTATGTTGCGGATCATGTGTTTCTTCTTTTACGATATATTTACGTGTTTGATTGATGACTTGATGTATTTGTTTTTTGATTTTGCCTTGTTGACTTTGTGTATTGTTTCTAGTCTAGACTTCTAGTTTCCTACAATATATTTGGGATTTCAAGCATTTTAATGTCTTACAAGTTGCAATCTCTTTGAGACTTGTATCCGTAAATCTGTTATGTGATTGTACTATTACATATTCATCTATTTAACGAGGAGTTTGGGGCTCTGAAATTGCCCTAAAACCTCCCAAAGACTTAAAAACATGCCCTAAGAACTCCCCTGTTTTTTTGGTTTGCGGCGCGCGAGGGTTCAATTGTGGTGAGGGCACCCCTGTCTCTAGGCGGGCACCAAGGCGGCCAGTCACCCAAAACGCCTAGGTGCCCGAATCCGCATTTTTTAACATTGGCTGAAAAATGCCTGAAGCTACATTGGTTCAATCCCCAGAAGATGACCATGGCCTTGATGTTGTCCTTAAGGGCGTGGAGAGGGGAACTGCGGCCTCTGAAAATGCGGTTGTTTTGTTTGATCCAGATGGCCTAGAGAGTGGCCGCCATGGAAGCCTTCAAAAGTAAAATGCCCAATTTGGCCCATGGGAAAAATTTTGAGTATTGGAACAGGTGTGGAACAGATCTGGGGATGATCCAAGTCCAATGGAAGAGTTGGAGTAGGTCCTTCCAAAGAGTGCTTGCTAGGCTGCAGTGGATGAAAAGGTATGAGTTTATCTCCTCATCCACCAAACACATGACGCAACAATTGGGAGTTATGACGTCCCTCCTTTGTAGTTGATTGACAGTCAACACGCTCTTGGAACGGGCAATCCAATTGAAGAATTCAATTTTGGAGGGGAAGGAGGTCCAAGCTTTGGCGACAATGGGATGGAATGGAGTTTGTGGTAGAAGGAAGAAACTGTGAAGGAGCCATCTGCAGTTAGGGACCAAATAACTTGGTCCTCCCCATGGGGAGAGAGATAAACTGAGTAGAGGAGGCCTGAGAGTTGAAGGAATGCTTCGACCTATCCATAACGGAGGTGTCTCCTAAAATTTGGGTTCCAAGACCAAGAAGGGCCTAACAATTGGAAAGAATCTTCAACAGAGGCGTCACAATCTCTGGCCAGTCAGTAAAGATTTGGGAATCGATCTCTCAGGGGGGGTATGGCCAATCCAAAGATCAGACCAGAAATTAATACCCCCACCCCCCCCAGGTGAAAGTGAATATTAGCTTTGAATTGGTGAAGGTAATGTATGATCGATCTCTATATGCCAGAGCAAGAACTGTAAGATGTGTTGAGTGGTAACCAGGGAGGATGGAGGGCGAATATTAGCTTTGAATTGGTGAAGGCAATGTAGGATCGATCTCTATACACCAGAGCAAGAATTGTAACATGTGTTAAGTGGTAACCAGGGAGGATGGGGGCAATAATTATGGCAGAGGATAGTTTGCCATAGGTGTCCTCCTGAGTAGCCAGGCACCACCACCATTTGCCCTTGCCCAGCAAGTTCAAGTTATTCTTCTTGAGGGAGGGAATGCCTAAGCCACCTTGGGCCTTGGGTAGGCACACCGTGGCCCAAGAGATATGGTGGTATTTCCTAGAATCATCCTCTACTGACCACAGAAAGTTGCGCATAAGCTGTTCCAAGCGAGCTGCACGGCTGCCGGCATGTGGGAGAGAGACATTCGGAAGATGGAGATATTTGAAAGGGTGTAAGTTGCTGTCATGGTGGCATGTGGTTCATGCGCACCAAGGTCTTAGGCTTATGATATGGAATAAGGAATCATAATTTTGAGACCAGGCAAGCTGACCTGGGACTTGCCTTGGGGGATCTCCACCCATTTGGTTGCGGGATCCATTTAGGATAAAACTGGACTAAATTTGGTCATGTTCTTTTTCTAAAATAATAGTTTTTATAATATAGAATTCTATAAAATTCTGAGAAAACTTGACCTGAGACTTGACTTGGTTGGCCTGCTGGGTCCCCTGCTCTATTGCTAACTGAGTTCAAGTCCGGGTTCAGGTTTGTGAACATGTAAGAAACGATCCAGTACACTTGCAAAAGGTACATAACTATCATATATAGCATAAATGAGTTTTTGGTAGTGCTCCTTTTCTTTTATTATGGGTTAAGTGGGGAGGGAGGTTGTTTGGTTAGCAGTGAGATTAGAGCTTGCATCATTGTTCTGCATCAGTTAACACCCCAACCAGTAGGCTGTGAGCCCGAATCCTAGTGTTTATTTCTCTTTATTACCTATATAGAAGTCAAACAAATGCATAATTATATTATTTCTCATGACAATAACTTCTCTTTTTGTTTCATGCGTTGAATCATCTCAGGTTGATCCTTTTCTGCATTTGGTTGGAGACAGCAGACTACAGGTGTCTGATTTTAAGAAAGTTGTGTATGGATCAAAGGATGATGATAATGATGCCTTGAAGTTTCTTTCAGCATTAGCACTGACGAACAGTCAGGCAACAGAATCCTTGGTATCAATGATCATCAAGAGCTTAGGACTATTATCGGAGGTACATCCCTCCACTTAAGGACTTAGCACACACATGTACACCTAGTCAAGTTAATATAAAACATGAATGAATTATGTGAAATCGTTGCACATAAGCATTGTTACAGAGTGAAACCAGTATATAAACTTGTATCGTTGTCTTTGTAGTCGGAGTCTTCCACTATAAAGCGAGAACTGTTATGTGGATTTGCACCTGATGATGTCTGCCCACTGGGTGCTCAGTTGTTCATGGATACCCCACAGCATTCTTCCCTTTTTGGTTCAAAAGAATCTACATTCCTTGCTGAGGTAATTCCTTTGGAGTTTGCATTGGCTTTGTAGATATAATTTGTGGCAATCATGATATCTTGATAGTTTTTCTTTTGTTTAGGTCACTCCCTCGGTCACATTGACAGATGAAGAGCCTTTCCTTGAAATATTTGGAGATCAGGCAGAACTTGAAGACAATTTACCATCAAAGGAACCCCATCTTTTAAGTGTTAATCAACTTTTAGAATCGGTATGCTCATAACCTATATCTCTTTAGTTAACATGTGTTCTGCATTTGCTTGTATTCATGTTCGTAACTAAGAATGTGAGAGAGACGGGGGGAGGATACCATCAACACAAACACCACTAGGTAGTAGCTACTGTATGCGCAAAAAGGGTTAATCTTTAAGCATAGCAACAAATTTTGCCAAAATATTTGGGGAAAATGTCTGCATAAATCCTATGTATGACATATGATACAGAGAAGGGGTTGTCGACGATACATTGTTGAGACGAACAGTGGAGAGAAACTATAGTTGTGGGATGAATGTCCTTTATCAGAACTTTGGTTCATCTCCACTATCTGCCTGAGAATGGAGGCTGGATTCCCCAGCGAGCATTGTGTACCATAAAGTGCGGTACAATACACATTCCCCCACATATTTTCTGGTGATCGTATTCAAGAAGGAGCTTAGTGTTTCAATTTCAATTTCATGAAGAGAATTATTAAACATTTGCACCAATTGGAATTGCGGCTACTCCCCAATCAAAAAAATGCATGATTACTCTCTGTAAAAGATAAATTATTGAGTTCCATCAAAAGTTGGTGTCCTCTCTAAGAACAAATCATATATGAGACATTGGGAAAATACTATTTGTGCAGGTTTTGGAAACAGCACACCAAGTTGGAAGTTTCCGAATTTCTATCTCACCTGAAGTGCCATTCCAAGAACTAACAAGTCGCTGTGAGGCCCTTCTGATGGGAAAACAAGAGAAGATGTCTGCTTTCATGAACTCCTATCAGAAAGAAGAAATTTTACTTTTGCCAATGAGCTCACCAGGAGATTGCGAAGTAAAGCTGCAGTCAGCATGGCAGCTTGACCAAAGCTTCCAAGAGGTAAGTGTATTTTAGTTGTTTTCCTGAGTATACTGATGAACTTTTGCTTTTAAGAGTTTCTTAGTACTTCCTAAAAGATTTTGAAAATGTCGGTTTCCTGAAAATAAGGGGAAAATCTCAACAGAAAAGAAAGAAAACATATAAAATGGGAATCTAAAAGAAGGCAAATTAGATAATGTATTAGCCAGATTTTAATATGAATTTATAGTTTCCTTCCCTAAAACCTATATCTAAATTTACCTTCTTGGTTTTTTGAAGTCATAATTTTTCTAAATTTATAGCTTAGATATGTCCACTGATGTTACCTTTAAAAATAAGTTTGAATGCATGAAAATTTAGAAAATGGTAATGGAAAAGCCTCAGTGCTATTTAACATCTTATGATATTTCATTGGACACTTGCAAGGATGGGTTGGGACGAGAATGGGTTGACAAGATTTCCTTACTTGGACTGACCATCTACCATAAAACACATTGCAGAATCGGAATCCATTTATTGACCATGATTTCCCCCTAAATCCATATGGCTCAGCTTGTAATCCCGCATCGCAATGTTCTATGGAGTACCACCACCCAACTCAATTTTTTAAGCTCCCAGCCTCAAGCCCATATGACAATTTCCTTAAAGCAGCTGGTTGTTGACATAAATGAAAAATAAAATTATCCATGCCCTATCACAAATGATCAGTCTTACTTTTGCTAAGCAATGTATACATCCCAAATCAAAGCATTTATCAGCATTCTTTTTGGTGCAAACATATAGTCTTCCACCGTCAAATGGGTTCAAAAGACACATCTTGGAATTGTATGTATTCTATGTTGTGGAGGTATGTATCATATACACAATCATTTAATTCTAGGCATTGCATTTGTTTACGAGGGAAAATATCCGAGTTTGAAAGGTATTGCCTCTGGCTTCTCTTTCAACTAGTGTGCCATTATATTGTTCTGTTGAATCTAATCATTGGTTAAAGCTTTATATCATTACTTAATCATTCCCACCATTGTAATGGATATTTTTTAGCTTCTGATATATTGTAATATTTGGGAGAATAGACCCATTTAGTTACTCAGTTTTGTACCAGAGAATGTACATTGAAACCAGTCACAGATTGGGTTTTGGTGAGAGGAACAATGGTGTTGCAAAATTGTTCAGTGTGAGACACAGCAATTGGTTAGCGTGTAAGATCGGGTAATTAATGAATTTCTAGAGATTTGTTTTTGAGATACCAAAGAATAATAATTCACCCCATGATGCGATTTTCATTCTTCAACTTACGGTTTCGTAAAAGGAAAAAAGTTTATATAAGATTGCAACCTTAAAATGTAAAATTAAAGATGCACTTCACAAATCCATCGAAAAATGTTGTTTTAAAGTTGGAAAGCCCTCTAATTGACCATCTGCAAGTCGAGATATATGAATATGAAAAAAAAAAAAAGATTTTGAGTCTTAAAACTAGTGCATTTTGCAACACATTATCTAGACCGCTCATTTTCAAGATTTTCATATGTTTATAGATCTACTTGATTTTAACCATTTTTGGAGATTAAAATGTTATAAATAGATATAAAAAATAGATTTTCAGATTATTCTAGTAGTTTTTTACACCAAAATTATATATTATGATAAATTTTGGAGGTGTCTCAATTGGATTGTTTAAGGTTGTATGGAGGTTCTCGCTCATTAAAAGAGGGCCGAGATTCATTGAAAGAGGGCCGCACCACTCTCTTTCTATTCGCGCTCTCTCTCGCATGTCAAATGATTTTCTATCTCTGAGGCCTTCCAAATGATTAATTTGTTTTTTCTTTTTCTTTTTTTTTCTGAGGAGCTACCAAATGATTAAATTGGCATTTACTACAGGAGATGTTTTAAGCACTTTATAATGGAAAAAATTTATAAAAGTTGAGGCTCTAAATAATCAAATTAGGGCGCACTTCAAAAATTCGTTGGAAAAGGTTGTTTTGATGTTCAAATATCTTCAAATTGATGGTCTAGACCCCAATATGGATGGACAGGAGAATAAAATGGATTTCAAAATTTAAAAATAGTGCATCTTGTAATGTATTTTTGGACAATAGATTTTCAAGTTCCCATAGATCTGTTCGATCTACATTATTTTTTAACCTTTAAAAGTTATAATTAGTGGTGAAAATATATTTTAAGGCTATCGCAAAGATTTCCAGTAATGAAACCACATTTCTCAACACTATTTGAATGTGTGATTGACTTTGATTGTTTAGAGCTTCAGCTCTATACAAAGTTTTCATATTACATATAGATCGAGGCTCCAAACAATCAAATTAGAGCCTACTTCAAAAATTTCACTTGATGAGCTTATTTTGATATTCAAATGCACTCAAATTGATCATCTCGACATCAAGATGCATGGACATAAGAGAAAAATGGAATTCAGGTTTTAAAAATAGTGTATTTTGTAACGTTTTTTGAGCCGTCAATTTTCAAGATTTTCAAGTTTTCATAGATTTGTCAATCTACACTATTTCTTAAGCTTTCAAACTTTATAAATTAAAATTAAAATATATTTTAAAGTTATCACAAAGATTTCAGTATTGAAACCACTAGATACTATTCGAAGGTAGGCTCTAATTTGATTGTTTAGGGCCTAGGCTCTATACAAACCGCACCCTTTACTGCTTATACGAACCGCACCCTTTACGGCTTACAGAGGGTACGGGATTGCATATTACAAGACCATTTGTACTCACATTATTTACTGTCAGTCCAAAGAATGCCACCATGATATGCAGCTGTTGGATGTTACACTTGTAGCCTTAGATTGTATTGCTAAATTAAAAACGAAAAATTATTTTACCTAGTGCGAGAGAGGGAGAGAGAGCGAGTGGGGGAGGTTTAGGAATAAGCTAGAATTAGGATTGTGTGTCTCAAGTTCTCAAACTTTAGAAGCTCAAACTTTAAACACTAGGCAACGGAAAAATTAAGGTTAAAACTGTCAGAAATTTTAGGGATCACAAAATTTTTGTTTGTTATATAACCTAGGATTTTGTAAATTAGGATATTAATAAATTTGTCAGTTTTAACTGGTCAATGAAGTTTTATTGATGGGATGGTGATAAATGAATGATATTTTTTATATCCTTGCTCTATAATAAGTCTAACAATTAATCTTGACCATTAGATGTAAAATCTTAACCAAGCTCAAAGTTCAAATAAATTTTTTTCAAATTTTGTGACAAGCCCAAACTATCAAATCTAACATAGGATGGTTAGAAGTACGTGCTTCCAAATTGGCACCTTTGTAAGGATTGGCAAACTAGCATACTGAAAATTTTACCTATGTTATAGAGCGACCATGGAAAAGCCCATTGGATATATTTGGAACTCTAAGGAAATATTTGATAACTAGAGTTCCAAAAGATGAATGTTGTGGTTTAGTATCACTTCATTGTTTGTTAACAAAAAGTGCTACAGGAAAATAGTTGTTGGAAGTTCTTGGTTATTAAAACGCGAGAACGTTAGCTTCCATCCCCAGCCCCTATTATTTTAGAAAGTTTGCTACCCGTATCCTCTCTCTAACTATTCTCTCTTTTTAACTATGCTCTCATATCTTTCCTAACTCTATTTCCTTTCTAACTATTTGTCTTTTTCCAACGGGCAAGCTTTATATGCTTTCCCTATAATAGGGAAGTTCTATCGTTCCTTTATCCAACCGTCCATTTTGAATGAAATGTTAAGATGCTCCAATCACAATGTTATGTCTCTACACTATTTTATTTTTAATTTCTTTATATAAACTATTCTGACACCAAATTTTGAACGTCTATTTCTCTATTAAACTCGCACTAGCGAAAAATATTAAAAAAAATATATATTTTCAATAAAATAAAATGACTAAAATACCTTTGAAAGTTTCAAGGGGTATTTTGATCATTATATTTTATCAAAAATTTATTTTTAATATTTTGTATATGTGCGCCCCAATAAGAATATGAAACGTACCAAATTTCATATTCATACAATTTGTATAAAAAAAAAATACTTTAAGACATCAGATCTAAGATCCAATGATAAGTGACTCTCTTGATTAAAATTGAACGGCTGGATGATAGGAGGAGGATAGAGCTCCTATACTGTAGGGGGAGCATAGAAACCATTCCCTTTTCTAACTCCTCTGTCTAACTAAGAGATGGTAGACCCTCTTGCAAAATAGGGTACAACCTCATGTTCTTGTAGTGCACATGTTTTGAAGGTTGTACCATTTGTTTTACAAATGTTGTACAGTGAATGCAATTGAAACAAGTTCAAAAATTTTCTTTCTTTAAAAAATGGATTTACTCACCCCAGGTATCAAAAGTGAGTGATCCGTCCAAAGTAACCCTAAACTAGTGATAAATAAGGAGAGATAAGCCACCCATCTAACGACCGTTAAATGAGAGGACCTTTCCCCTCCTCTTCTCCACTCATTTGTTCCCACTTTTTTGGCTCACCTGTGTTCTTGGCTTAAGAAGGCGTAGACCGAGATGCAGCAGTAACGTCGGTCAACCACCCCAATAAATTGCAGAGAGAGAATTTTGGGTGTGATACATGATGCATTTATGATCACATTGTTCATCCCAAATTTTATCCGTCTCAAAGCAAAAAAAAAAGTTGACTTTTTTCCGTCATTTTAATTCACGTTTCTCTCGCGAAATGTGATACCTCACGTGTGCCTGTGCAGCCTAAAATAATACGTCGGACCGGCTATTGATTTTCAAAATACATTAATAAGGCATAATATGTGTTGGAATGGCTTCTAACAAAACATATTGGTTCAGCACGTTCACTTTTTATATTAAAATTGCAGGTTTATGTTGAAATTGTGTTGGTTCCGCTTTCCAAACTCAATTTGTACCGCCGTTAGACTGGCTTAGAGAGAAAGTGGGAGCATCTAAGAAAACGGAAAATGTGGATTAAAATAAAGGTATTTTATTCATAAAAGACCTTACTTTTTTACTTGAGGTTGGTTATAAAAATAAAAGTTTTGGGATTAAAAGTGTGATTTATGAGATTATATATAAGACCATTTATATTTGCTACAAAGAGCTCATAATTATTCTTGGACATTAGATGTCCATTGAATGGGATTATATACCAGAAGACTATCTATCTTCGTTATGAGGACACAATCGGCTTTGGATACTTCATAAAGTTTAAGTGTATTTTTATTATTTATTTATTTAAATTTTTTCTTTTGTGAACTTTGAATCTAATCAATATACTCTTACATCCACTCGATTTAAAATCCGCTAAACAATAGTGAGTTTAAGCTCTTTGTACAAGTAAATAGGCTCTTTGCTTACTTTTCCATGTTTTATTTAAGAAAAAAGTTTATATAAGGGTCAAGCTCTAAACAATCAAATTAGGGGGCACCTTAAAAATCCACTAGAAATATTATTTCGAAGACCAAAAATCCCCAAATTGATTATCTCGATCTCAAGATTTATGAACATGGGAAAAAATAGATTTCAAGTATTGAAAATAGTCGATCGTGTAATGTATTTTTGTACCGTCAATTTTTTTAGATTTTTCAAGTGTTCATAGATCTACTTGAACGACACTATTTTTTAAGCTTTCAATTTTGTAATTAGATATGAAATAAAGTTTCAAGCCATCACAAAGATTTCTAATACCAAAAAAAATTTCCGACACTATTTAAAGGTATGCTTTACTTTAATTGTTTGGAGCGTCAGCCCTATACAAATTACACCCTTTAAGTAGTGGACATGGTTTCTATTAGTCCACTGACTCGCATGCAGAAATGCAGCCCCTTGATAATTTGTTTTTGAAATAGAATTTAATCTATAATATTTAACATGTAGATTATTAATATGTAAAAATAAAAATTTAAAAACCAGAAATTATATTTTTAGAGACAATATTTGAACCGTTGATTTTACTTTTTTTTTAGAAGACTATTAGTTATGGTGTACATGTACACGTTCTTCAATGGATGATGTAGATCTCCAAGCCGGCATAGTGATACCAAACATTGGGAGGAGAGAAATATCTTGTACACTAAGGTAAGGGGGTATTCATAATGGGAAAGTATATGATAAGACTATTTACTTTTAGTACAAGGTGGTCATAATTAATCTTGACCATTGGATGTGAAAGTGAGTGGCTGCATTTATTTTATTGACCAAGCTCAAAGTTCATAATAAATTTTCTCAAACTTTGTAACACTCTCAAGCTATCAAATTTTAACATCGGATGGTTATAAGTAAGGGAATTTATTGTTAATATACCTTTATTTTAGCAAAATTGAAAAAAAAAAAAAAAAAAAAAAAAAAAAACCCTAAACTTTTTAAAACCTCGCATACATCTTTTCTCACAAATTTTGTTTTTGTTTTTACCAAAATGACCTTCGCGGTAGTCTTTTTACCGTAATAGATTTTAGGGAAATTATCGCTAATATACCTTAATTTTTAAAAAATTTTAAAAAAACCCTAAACTTCTCAAAACCTCGTCCACACCCTTTTTCCCAATTTACGATATTTTATGGACGAAAATACCTTTTATGGTAATCTTTCTACCGTAACGAATTGTGACCATTACGGTAATTAAAATACCGTTGTAAATAAAGATAGCATTACGGTACTTCTAGTACCGTAATAACATAAACATCTATTACGGTACTTTAATTACCGTAATAACATAGAGTATTACGGTAACTAAAATATTATAATACTTTAGTATTACGGTAATTTAAGTATGTTATATTGCCCAACTCAACACGAAAGATTTTTTACTCTCTCGAGCATACTATTTATTTATTCCCTCGACAAAAATCCACGCTAACTGTAATTTTTCAAATCTCAAATTTTTAGGATATAATCTCTGCTTAATTTTTATATGGTTATCAAAATTTTAGAACTAAAACATGCTTAAATCGGTGTTTTTGAGCGAGAGAAAAATGGTGTGGACAAGGTTTTGGGAAGTTGGGGTTTTTTTTTGTGATTTTCTTAAAATTAAGGTATATTAACGATAATTTCCTTACATTTTAAGCTTTACGGTAATTAAAACACCGTAAAAAAATTCACAGATTGTTACGGTAATTTATTACGGTAATAGTTTAAATTATTATTACGGTAATTTAATTACCGTAATGTGTGGGGAAGTCTTTATGGTATTCTTATTACCGTAATACTTTCCCAGTCAATTCCAAACCCCCATTGGTTGAAAAGCTTCTAATATCAGGGCTACCCCTATCCTCCCTTCACGGTAGTCTTATTCGGAGCAGTATTTTTCAAAGAATCTATGTTTCCATCGGAGCATGATGTGTATCTACTCTCTCGCTCAAAAAATGCCTATTTAAGAATGTTTTTGCTATAAAATTTTGAGAACCATATAAAAATTACTAAAATATTTTAGAAAGAATTGAATTGTGAGTTTTGCGACACTTAAATCTAGCTATTTGAAAATTGGATAGTTTCTATTCAATCTTGAAGTGTTAGGTTTTTCTAGTATACAAAAGAATTTACTTGAAAAATTTATTTTGCTGAAATTATTCTATCAGTAGTAGAGATTATATCCTAAAATTTGAGATTTGAAAAATAGAGCTAGCATGAATTTTTGCCGAGCGAGTAAATAGATAGTAGACTCCCGAGAGAGTAGAAAATCTTTTGTGTTCTTTTAATGAGGCGTGAGAAATATTACGGTAATTAAATTAGCTTAGTATTACTTATAGTATTATGGTATTTTAATTACTGTAATACTCCTTCAACTTATAACGGTAATAAAATTACCATAATACTAATTAAGGTATTACGGTATTTTAATTACTGTAATATTATTTACGGTAAAAACCTATCGTGAAGATTATTTTAGTCCAAAAAAAGCCAAATTTTGTGAGAAATGGTGAAGGTGAGGTTTCGAAAAATTTGGGTGTTTTTTTCTGATTATAGTAAACTATAAATATATTAACGATGATTTCCTTATAAGTAACTTGTGTAAACAATTCCATTTATAATTTAAAATTTGTTTCATATGGGCTGGACCACATTTCTATATATGTTGTCTAGAAAGTGTAAAACATCTATCTTAAAGATAAACGCAAGTAGATGTTATATCTAAAAACAATGAATAACGGCCAAATGTTTTCTTACTAGAATTATTATTTTTAATTTTTAAAAATTATTAATTTTTTCATATTCATGATACAGGTTACACGTCCTTAAAATTTAACTCTTAAAATCCATCTCAAAAATAGATTTATTAGGAGCCCGCATTTCTACATATGCGGGCATGGCCGCATAGAAACCGGGTCCTTTATAATTTCCCTTGTAGTGAATGCCATGATCCATCCAGGGATGATGAATGGCTTGACCTATACGATGCGTTGGTCATTTACAGAAAAGATTAGGATTGTTTAGGTCATTATCTCTCGAAGATCCTTGACCGTCACGAGCTTGTGCATCAATAGAAACATGCCCCATCGATCTCTGTCTCTCGTTGCGTGGAGCGACCTTCTCTCTGCAGCATAATTTCGGAACCTAGCATCGGGGAGTTTGTCTGGTTGCCCTCTGCCTTGATTATCGCGATTTCTCTCTCTCTCTCTCTCTCTCTCTCTCTCTCTCTTCATTCTGTGAGTTTTGATGTATTAGTTTTCTCTCTCTATACATGTTCTCTCTTAGCTATGTTGTAACAGTTTTTCCCTCTACCCTTCATTAATGCCCCTCCTCTCTCTCTCTGTGCTCGGAGTCCGTTTCGCTTGAAATCGGAAGTCACGATTCTAATATACTCGAAAAATTTCATCTGACATGAACATAGTACTTGAAGCAATTGTAACCTATGGCTTCAATCTTTAGAAGTGTGCTCTCTACATATTTCAAGATTCAATTTTTGCTTTGACAAGAATCAATTTTTGCTGACAAGTTGAACTTTGAGGATAATTTGTAGGAAGTTTGATTATACTTATACATAATTTCTTTGATTTGAATACAAACTGTAGCTTAGTGTCACAGGCTTACAGCAGCGCCATGTGCTCTTATACATAATTTCTTTGATTTGAATAGACACTGTAGATTTAGTGTCACAGGCTCACAGCAGAGCCATGTGTGCTCAATATCTTTACCGTTTTTATGGCTGCAACTGAAGATAGATGAATTTTAAGAAAATTGGGTGAGACCCAATTTTCTAATCTTTCTAATCTAGATTTTATTATTGTACAATTGGAAAAAGGAAAACCAAACCCAAGAGATTCCAGTCCATGATGCCATAGTCTCAAAAGC
This sequence comes from Amborella trichopoda, assembly GCF_000471905.2. The sequence continues at coordinate 1,345,614 of NW_006497610.1, read as the reverse complement.
ACTGTGTTATAAGCAATATAGAACCCCTTGTCACGACCTAGATTATACAACTAGTCATTCTTCTGCTCCACAGATCAACAACTTCTTCCTGAATGCCTTTTTTGGTGTAAAGATAAAAATGCATATCCATGATTTTGTGAAACTTCAGATATATATATATATATATATATATATATATATATATA
>NW_006497610.1:1318804-1332581 GCF_000471905.2 Amborella trichopoda | reverse complement strand
TTCTATTTTCGTCCTACTAGTACGTTGTGTAGTGTTTCTTATATATATATATATATATATAGTTAAAACATGAAGTCCTTTTGGGACTCGACCTGGTTCGAGCCTAGTCTTAAAGGATTTGGGAAAGTCTCAACAGACTCAAAAAGTCTCACAAAGGAAGGAAAAGATTTTTAAATATTAAGTTTCAGATGAGTTTCTTATGACTCGGAAGGCCGTAACTCATGTAGTGCCCCAGGCTAGTCGACTTAGGTGAGTCCTGAGTCAACGTGTCAGATTTTATAACATCGTGAAAAAACATCAGCTCTGTTCTTTCAATTTTCTTTTCCATTGTTCAGTTTCTCTAAAGATGTTTCACTAATAGGCTGCATACATGTGTAGCATGCATGGCTGGATATTGTAGGGACATTGAATGACTAAGGATTATAGAAGATGTGGTGCCACGTGAATGGAACCATTTGATAACATAGTGTTAGGACTCTTTTGAGGAGTGCGAGAGACTAGTTGAAGCATGGTGCATCTTTAGAGGGATCGTGGTGGCCTTTGGCTGCAAGAATACATGGATCAACGGGTGTGCAGCTGCAAAGACATGGACACCTATGTCAGTGACCAACATGGGCACTTGCATCAGAAACGTCAGCCCTGAAATTGGCCTTTCAGGCACAGCACGTCTTATTGCATTGAGAGGGGCTGGGTGGGAAGAGTGCGCTTGAGTACTTTAGTAATTATATCAACTAAAGAAAAGGTAAATATTAAATAGAAGCTTCCAAGTTTCTAATTCAACGTGCTTGTCATGTCTTTGCTTGTTGAGATGTGCAAAAAATCATGGACACACTTGTCCAAGTTACATAGCTGCTCTGCCAATTTGGGGGCCTTGGTCTTTACCTTTGTTCCATATTTATTATCTAGGTAGTTGTGTTGTTTGAGCAATCACAAACTGAAGCTTATTTATTATAAAGTTCATCTGCATGTGTCGCTGGTTACACCTTGGTCAGCCATTGGGGATACATATTTTGGGGGAAGGGAGTGTTCTGTTAAGATTTTCAAGTGAGTGAGATATTTTGTATTAAAAAGTAGAAATGGTTGAAATAGTTTATTTAACCTGGAAAAATCAATGAACAAGATATCTGGGTTGGTATTAGTGTTTGTGCATGTGGAGAATGGCCCTTGGTCTTCAAGGAGGTGGTCAAAGGGATATTAAGGACAGCTGATTGGTAGCAAAAGGTGTTTGGGAGTCCAAGATCGAATTTTTTTGGTTGGAGTTGCTACACCAAAGGTCCCAGACTTCACAGTAAGATTAAGTTAAGTGTAATAGTGTCATGTAGCCATAACTTTGAAGAACTTTGGAATTTTCTCATGATAAAAGCAAAAAGTGTGATTGATGGTTGGTTTATGCAGAGCCTTTCAGGGTGGTCACATTAGTTTCAAGAAACCCCTTAATGATAGCATGACCGCGCTGGAAAATACTGCTCCCTTGGCATTTCCTGGGTGATCTAATTCGGAAATACTCTCATCACAAGTCTTACTTCCTCTCCTAGCAATGCTTCCTGTAATCTATTCATGTGCTTCAAATAACAAATCCTGTTGGAGTTCTTGCATTAATGTTCTTTTTAAGTATTGTCCTTATTTTGTTATCCTCTGAAAACTGTCTGCATATTTTTGGCTGAAGTCTCCATATGGTTTTAAGCATACTCCTTCGATGATCAGCATCTATGCTTATGGAATCTGTATTCTGATATATGAAAGACCCATGCAAGTAATTCTTTCATTCTTAGGTAAGGTACTGAAGTCCTCCTACCATGCTTTGGTGCTTTTCTGGTTCTTCACGTAGTTTCCTTCATCCGCTCTTAATCTTTGGTTGAGGGCTGTTAGAGTGGCCGATGGCTTGCAATGCAACATTTTGGTGTGATCAAGTAAATCAAGTGCATATTTATGCTAAGATAAACGGGGTGCATCCTTAATGCGATCCACTTCTATCCCCAGTGAGGATAGTTGTCATGAATCTGTCATCTGAAATCTGTCCTGAAGAAATCTTTTGATCTCAGCGATAAGAATTGAAGGACCTCCTGTAATAATGTTGTCATCTACAGATAGGAGGATAATCATAATCTGGTGCTCTTGTGGATGAAAATAGAATGATTCATTACTGTGCTTATGAATCCCTAACACTTTATTGCACGATAAAAGCTTTGAAACCAAGTACAAGAACCCTGCTTCAATCCATGCATAGATTTCTTCAACTGACATACTCTGAAGGATCCTTCTAGCCAAAACTCCATATACAACGCTTCTTTTACCTCTCCATGAAGAAAGGCATTCCTCTCGTAGAGTTGGAAAAGAGGCTACTCAAATGGTGACAATTTTGACAAGAAGGCTGTAAGTTTCATCATAATCTAATCGATGTTGTTGATTAAAACATCTTATATACCCCATCGCTACCCGAAACATTCTCTCCAACATGCCTCTTCACAATTTCCCAAGCTGATATTTCTTTGGACATAGCTTCGACCCACTTCGGGTTGTTTGTCGCCACATGATAGCTGGTAGGCTCCTTTCGTTTGAGAGCTTTACATTATAAATACCTGATAATCATGTGTGAGGTTTTCATGGCTTATCCATTAATTTATAGCAAACTGATAGATTGGCGAATAGCATGATTTTCTGCGCTAATTCTGGCAACTTCTCCACGTTCAACATGGCGTCCTCTTAGCTCCAGACTCGTGTTATGAACATTATCATCTTGCTACCCTAGCATATGTGTATTTTCAGCTTGCTGCCCTTCTATGTGCCACTGTCATTTATTTCTATGATATACAATCACCTTCATGGTTGCAATGTTAGGCTGCTCATTTGGCTTTCATTTATGATATACGATCACCTCTTTGGATGCAACATTGGGCTGCTCATTAGATGGAGTGTCATCATCTTCAAGGTGTTTGGGATCTTTGGCAATGTATTGAGGCACACTCTCGTCAATGTTGCTAAGTTGATGAGTGTTGTTAGGAGCACACCCCAAACAAGATAACTCTTTCATCTCATTTATTAATTGACTCATGGTTACAATGCCCTAGAAAAACATTGACATCATCATTTACTTTGAATGAAGGCGCTAATAATATAAGCTTCCTTGATTTGTCATCCAAGACATGTAGATGTCCTTGCCGATCTGTTCTAGTTAATGTGGCCCCTAACAAGTATCCTTCAAAAGCAGAAGACTGTTTGGAATAGGAAATTTTTCTTATTTTCTTGAGTCAATTGAGAGATAGATATAGCACTATGCTTGATCCAGGGAACCAGAAAGATATTATTTAGAAAGACAGGACCAATGGAGGAATTTACAGAATCATTTCATATGTGAGTGATGGGAAGTGAGAAACCATCCCCGACTAATAGGGGACCACTGCCAGAATAAGGATAAGAGATAAGAATTTATCAGGATCACCTGAAACATGGTTGGCTACTCTGCCATTAACAATCCATGCTTGATCATTTGGTGAAGTCAATGACATAGTCTCCATTGTTGCATCATCCCATCTTGCGTGGGTTACTTTTATAACATATTACACAGTGTAATATATTCTCATCAGTTATTTTAGAAAAAAAGACAATCTTCATTGGAGTATTAAGGGCAGCGACTTTGTGGCTATTGTTCGAGCTTTATCCCTGTTGATTATAGTAATAGTAGCAGTCCACTATGATGCGGTTTCGGTGACTACAAATCTGGCATGTCACATCCTTATGTCCAACCATACTATTTTGTTATAAATGATTAGGTGTAGGGAAAAGACCGTGTTATTAGTTAGTGGAATGAATGAGCTCCAACTCTTCCACGACCTCTAATGCCATGATATGTCCACGACCACCTCTTTCTCCATTATAAAATGGAGGGTTACTGATCGTGACTAACACAATGGATCATGGTTTTGAGCATCTTTAGGTGTAGGTTTATTTTGGAAGAGGGTCGTGTTCAGGTAGCAAGGGGCACATTTGTGAAAAAATTGGAAATGGGGGGCTTGGGGATATCGTAATTAACAAACATCCTATATGCATTGTCTTTTTTACTTGGTGGTTCTTGAATCATGTTCAGTTGATCATAAAGCCCCTTTTTGGTTGAAATATTCCATGACTGTCATTTTTCTTGCTTGCATTGTTGGACTGCAAGCCTCAAATGCATCACACATGACTCAAAAAGGAGACATGAAAAGCCTTCCATAAATTTGCAGCAGTTCGCATTCCCATAACCTGTGCTGGAGTTTCTTCGGAAAGAGGTGTGTTGATTCATCCAATGAGTTGCTGGTCATTAGCAACCCGTTTTCATAACAGGGGTTTGTGGAAACAATGCTCATTTTCCATCATCATCAATCTCTTCCTTTCTGATGAGTTTGGAAGGAGGTTAAGAATATCCATCTATGTCATGGATTATGAGTCCCTTCTAGATTGCGACATTGGATGAGGTCAACTTGGTGGAGACCATTTAGGGGAGCACATTTGGGAAGAAAATTGATGTGAGGAAGACATTATTGTGAAATGGAGAATGACGTTGGGTAGAGAAAAGAAGAGAAGAATGTGAAATTGACAAAGTAGCAATGAATGAAAAGATAAAGAGCTAAGGGAAATCATCAAGTTTCTGAAATTAGGGTTATTGTTAAGTTTCTGAAATCAGGTTATGTTTTTTAGGGGAAGGATGAGAGTAATTAAGGCTTTTGAGAAATTAGGGTTTTGATGAGCGCGAGATCCATAGTTGGAGATTAGGGTTGAAATTAGTTTTTTTTTTGGTGAAAACGGAGAGAGAAATTAAGTCATTTGAGAAATTGATGAAAAAGAAGCTTAGGTTGGGACTCCAAAATTTCAATGGGTAGAGAGGAGAGAGAGAGCACGGAGTGGGATAGGGCAATATTTTCTTTTTTTTGTACGGAGTGAAGAGAAAAGGAAGAAATGGAAAAGAATATCAGAAGAAAGAAAGAGTGACAATCAAGAATGAGATTCAGGTCACTATGAGAATCAAGAAAGAGAAATAAGGTATGGTTTCTATGAGAAAAAGAGTGGATAGCCAAGAATGAGATTGGGGTTTATATGAGAATTGAGATAGAGGAATAAGATATAGTGAGATTACGGAAGGTAAGATAGGATTTTACCTTGTTATGGGTTTGTGTAGAATATCCAGCAACCTGCTCTGATAAAATGTGAGTTTGATATTCCACAATAGGAAAGAGATATTGTAAAGACATCAAAAGCTAGAGAGAGTGGCTTAAATTCCCAAATCAGTCCGTATGCAGCAACATCTTCATTATATAAGTAAATATTACATGGTTGGATGTTTGGGTTTGTACAAATATGTTTTTTTTTTTAAGTTGTTAACTGTTGTATAGATCATAGTTGTTGGAAACGCTTGGGAAACCGAATTGTTTTAAGAACTGGAATCACGGAATCGCAGCCAGCTAGAAGATTCTTGTCTTGGAATCGTTGTCCGTACAATAGGAATCACTAGGAACGAGATTCCTAGTTTTTGAGAATTGTGTTTCGATCGAAATAGATCCAAGTTTCATCTACATATGGAATCGAGATTTCTTCCTCATTAGAATCGGGATTCCCATCCGCCTGAAATCGACACTTCAGGAGTCAAGATTCATTAATATGCAATCAAGTTTTCGACATCTATGGGACAGAGATATGTTGTTGTTTCGAATCATGATTCTAACATATTTGGAATCAAGTTTTTGAAGTATATGGATCAAAGATCCATGTCAGTTTGAGATCGAGATTTACAATAATATGGAATGTGGAATGCGTTTAATGACCCCTACCAGGAATCGAGATTTCATTTTTATGAGAAGGAAGCCACAAGCACATCTTGAGCCTTATCAACTTTAGAACCTATATTGGATGTCTCTTATTAGAAGGTTTCTCGAATTTTAAAGTGATTGTGTTGACTATTGAACTTATGGTCATTATATACAAAAGACAAGTATTCCTAAATTGTGATTTGGACGTCATTATTATAAAGACAAAATACGATTATGTTTATGCCATGGTTTTACTTTTAATTGTATGTGTTGTATTTATGAATTATATTTTAAATTTAAAGTAAAGGCCATCCATGGTGGCACAAGTAAAATAATGAAACCCTGCAACCACTAGAAGCATTCGAAAGAAGATTTCTACTCCAATTGACATGGAATCAAGATTTAATCCACGCTAGAATCCAGATTCGATATATTTTGGGAACGTCTACCCACAATTAATGGGTTCAAGTTTTCAAAGATGTGTTGGATTGAGATTCCGAAATTAAGGAATCGAGTTTCCTTGATTCCGATAAATGGTTTCTAAAGATGTGTTGAATCGAGATTCCAAAATCAAGGAATTAAGTTTCCTTGGTTCCAAAAAATAGTTTCTAAAGATTTGTCGAAACAAGATTCCAAAATCAAGGAATCGAGTTTCCTTGGTTCCAAAAAATGGTTTCCATGGAGATTCCTTAACGAAAACGCGGAATCGGGTTTCAGAACCGAAAACGCGGGGTCAGTGGAGCTATGGTATAGATAAATAGGAGATGCAATGATCAATGAGAGGACCCACAGACCGGGCCTCTCAGCAAAAAATGGGTTAACCCAAAAGGGCCTTATACAAAAAGTGGGTGGGGCTTATAACATTTCCCATATCAGAGGATATTCAAAAACCAGAAGGTCTGGAGGGGTAAAACATAAACACAAGTAAGTTCCATAAAGCCCTGAATTGTTAAGGATCCATTGCGCTCGCACCAGCCCCTTCCTTAGCTAGACGGTCTGTTAGGTCGTTTGATTCCCTCCTATGCGTTCATAAGACAGCCGTATCCCTGCAAATGTGCATAATCTCGTCATAAATCGAAGCAAGATACCGGGGGGAGGAGATTTTCCAGACGCCCAGGTAATTATGTTTTTGGCATCTCCTTCAACCAACAGAGGTTGTCCCCACGCAGGGTCAAACAACTTGAGACTCGAAAGGAGGGCCATGGATTCGGCAAATTGGGAGTCAGCGTGTCTTGGAAAAAGAGGTCTTTCTCAAAAAACCAAATCTAGGAAAAAGAGGTCAAGATGTTGTCTTGATGATCTCTAAACAACCCACCCACCCCTGCTGGTCCAGGGTTACCAATAGAACACCCAGTTGTTTGCATGAGCAGGCCAGGGGGGTTTAAAGAGGATGATGTCTTTCCAATTTTGTAGCATTGGGTTTGTACACATGCAAATGCCCTTAAGATCCACATGTTTTACATTGTGAAATAACATAACGAAAAATGGCAGTAATGCCTGTTATACATGGTACATAGTCTAACAGATCATACCCTGAGAATTTCATGGGTGTTATGATTTGTTCCAATTTCATTTTTAACTCTCACATTAAATACCGATGATGTTCTATTCCTTGTTTATTTTCTTTTGGATAGGTCTGTATTTAAATAGATTCAGAAGATGACCTTCCATTCTATACATCCAATATTTGGTGGTTCTTGAAGTGGCAAATAAATGGCAATTTATTGTGCCCTCATAAATACTGTGAGAACAGATGTTTGTATAGAATGGCAATTGATTATGCCCTCAATTCCTACCAAGGTAGGGGCCCTCTCCCCACTGACTCACCAAAAAAAAAATATCTATCCAAATAGTCTATATTCAAATACTGTCTTTGATTTCCTTCTTATACGATGCTAAGAAGTGAGGCCCAAAAGAACGTGGTTGGAAGTAGTCCGAAAAGATAATAGAGCAAACTGGCAGACTAGGATTCGTGTAGCCGACCCCAATTAATTGGGAAAGGCTATAATGATAGTGATGATGACGATGCTAAGAAGTGGAATCATTTTTTTTAGTTTATTGCATGATTTTACCATTGATCATGAATCTTTCTGGGAATTGTGTAGAGAAAATGGCCCATTCATCTTATTCTGGTCATTAGATTGAGATTTTATGCAACTATGAGTTCCAGTTGGGAACGAAATTATTTCACTCGATGTTTTTGTATGTGTTTAGATACAATCTTTTATTTATGTACAATGCTGCTCTTTCTATCTTTCAAACAAAAGAAAATAATTATAATAATGATGTTGTTGTTTTCTTTTGATAGGTCGGAATGATGATGATGATGAGATCACTGTTGAACCTGCATTCAAGCATGGTGAACTTCCTCAAGATAATAAGCTTCCCCCCAAAGTTGACTCTGCGGTGGAAGTTCTTCATGAGAAAGTTACCAAGCAAATCATCAAGGAAGGTCATGGCCAGAAGCCGGCAAGATTATCGACATGTTTCTGTAAGGATAACTTTGATCACCACGTCTCACCACGTCTCATTAGTTCATAATTACATTCATTTGTTGCATATGGTGCCTGATTGTAGTTTCACCTTCTTTGAGCTTAAATCTTGATCTGATAACTTACATCACCTCATCTCATTAGTTCATAATTACATTCTTTTGTTTTGTAGTTCTCACCTTCTTTGAGCTTAAATCTTGCAAATTCATTGGCTTACACATGTTTGCAGTAATTTTTGTAAGTTTGCAAGTACATTGTAAGTTTATCAATAATTCTGGTTACATCACTTCCTATATTAATGGTAAATGCTCTTTCATTAGATAAGTTGTTATTAATAATTAAAAAACCTTGAATCAATATTGTATCATGTTTCATCTCTTCATAACTATAAGGCAGCTTCTTCTTTTTTTTAAGAATTCATCTTAGGGGTTGTAGAGATAGAGATAGTCGAGGATACAAAGTTTTGTATCAACTGTCGAATATCATCTGATGTCCGGGACATTGTCATATTTGCGTCATGAATAGTGCTGGATGGAGGGGTCTCTACTTTTAGTCCCTTGGAAGCATCATTAGCAGCTTGGCATGCCCTGTACAAAAGTCTTCGTGTATCGAATGCCCGGTTGCCTTGCCGAAAAGGATTTCGACATTTTGTGATAATATGCCCAGCTCGTTTACAATAAATACAACAAATTTTCTTCTTACACTGGGATGCTATATGACCATATTCTTTACACTCATAACATTGCAGCAAATAGGGATCCTTTTGTGATGGTGTTCCTCTATCCCGTTGAGCTACAAGTACAAACTCTATATCCTTCTTTCCTTCAATGGTAGCTTGCATCGTGATTCTTGTTTCCTCATGAAGTAATTAGCCGAGAATAGCATCCATATTTGCTATATTTTCGCAATTCAAAATATTGGCTGGAACAATCTTATAGTCTGGGCGCAACTTTATCAAAAACTGCGTCACCTTCCTGTCACCATTTATCTCCATTAAGCTCCGAATGCAACAAGCACTAGTGATAGCCTTCAAGTTTACATATTTATATTTTGTCCACAAGTTCATGAAACCAGTATAGTATTCTTGAATGTTTTTCTCCCTTGACTATAGGAAAACATATCATACTCTGATACCATGTTAAACTTCTGAATCTTCCCGAAAAATCATTGTGTATTGATTAATCATGCAAAATATACAGAGTCCCCTATACATATAGGGCTAATCAGTTATTGATAATAATGAACTAATCTAGTCTTATTAAGAAAGTGCTAATCAGTTATTGATAATAATGAACCAATCTAGGCTTATCAAGAGAGATATCTACATGAAATACTAGATAACTTAAAATTAAAAATTATTCTCAACTATCTATATCTCCTCGACTATCTCTATCTCTACAGGGGTATTTGTTTCTAAAGTTCTACCCTCATTATTTTTTTCTTCTCAAATTGCATCAAAGTTGTGAAGCTACATGGTCTATGATTTTCTTTTTAGTCCCAGAGTTATTGAAGCAACCTTTTCCAAAATCTTAAGAGGTTCTCTTTTTCTCATCATTCATCTCAGTCATTTCCACCCTCCCTATCACTTTTCCGTGCTACCGTATTGATTATAATTAAGATCAAGCAGTGATCTTATATTCGCATGGTCAATTTAGGCTTGTGTACTTTTGCTTTATAGAAGTTTTTAATTATCCAATATTTGTGCCTTGAAAACGGATGGACTTAAATATGCTCTATACTTATAATGAATAGAGACTCTTGTTGCCAAATGAAAATGCTTATGTTGGATTTTCTTTGGAAGGAAACAACTTGTGTTTTTCTTCGAATGCTCTAAGATAGATATATTTCTGGAGAGTTTTATGAAAATTCTTAGTCCTTTTTTGCAGTCACTAGGATTTATTTGTCAATTAAAGCAATTGATGGTTTTGCTGGCAGTGCATTACAGAGCATGGACAGAAAATATGCTGCACAAGTTTGAAGACACATGGCAAGAACAACAGCCTCTTGAACTGATTTTGGGAAAAGGTGCATCAAAATTTTTTCTCTCAAGCCCATCACTACAAGTGAATGATAATTTTTTATAACTTGCCTAGAATTGGTTCTCAATATACAATCTTTCCAATAATATACTTTGATTAATGCGACTTTTGTTGCATGGTGCTTTTATGGAATTGATTGCCTTAGTTCTTTGTAGATAAATAACGTTGTAGATTGTTTTGTTATAAGAACACATTTGAAATTCAAATCTATTTCAGAAGCTATTATATTTTGTTTCCTTTCATCACTGTATCATAGTCTTTAAAGATAGATTAGCTTTTGACAGCCTCTGTGACATTGTTTTTCTTGTTTGGCAGGAAATTTGCTTGGTCGTGCAGCGTTTTACATGTTTTAGCTGCTAAATTTCTGCCTAGATTTCTAGAGCAGCACCACAAAATATTTTGTTGTCGATCTTTATAGACTGGTAGCAACATCAGAAATTGTAATCAGAATTTCATCTCTTTAATCTTCTGCTATGTGTTATATTATTGCTGTTGAGCAATTCAACTAAAATTAAACCAGACGCCAAGCTACCAATCGAAGAAAAGATACCCAAGCTGGCAGTGGTTCCTGTCTGGCTTAGGCAGGGCACTTTGTCGTTTGCCTTGGTTTAAGTTACTTTCATAAAATAGATTTAACAATATTATATGTTAATATTAAATGTTTAAAATTAGAGATAATAAAGCATCGTTACCAGCTCAGTTGGTAGTTCGGTACACACTTGTAAGAAGCACAGTTCCTAATCCTATTTCTCCCTGCGGTAGCTTGATTAGATTTAGTAGTTTTCTGATCACAAGGAAAACTACAGATAGGCGATTGTTTCTTACTATCCAATTACTAGGATTCCTCTAGCAAGTTCCTATCCGGCTGCAGTGGTGTAGCTTCTTATTAGTCATAGGTTAATTGTATTTTGGTCATTTGGTTTTCTATTGGTGTTGCACTCCTTTAGGCGCTTCCTTTTACGGGCCATGCAACGGTTTCTCAACAAGAGGGAAATTGCCGCATAGAACCAACTGGTCCTTTACCAGGTGGTACTGAACTTTGATTGCTTCTGAATCCAAGTCAGTGATGTAGGCTAGGTGGTTATGGTGTTAAGGGTCACATCACAACATTTAAGGTTTGAAACAAATAGTTAACCTACCCAAGACAACGAATTGGAGCCTGGTACTATGAAATGCTAATATTCTTGAACTGATACGAAGCTAGAGCCAATTTATGGGTATATATGTTCGACTAATTGATTGATTTCTCTGTCACCCTTTGAGTTCATCCCCGGGTACCTTCTTGTTTGTTTTCACATTTCATCCGTATCTTTAGATGGATGTTCTTGCATATTTGGTGTTGCATGAAATTTAGCTCCCAATTATGTATGATTGAGAACCTTTGCAGTTTCAAATGCAAAAGGTGTTTAGTTGCTTACTTAGCATGTATGAAATAGAATTCAGTAAACCTACTGTCATTCAACAATTTAACCCTTAGTTTTTGTGGTTAAACGAACAATTGCAGACTTTTGGTTTTGTGAAGTATGATTTCATGTGCAATAACTTACTTTCTTCTACCTATACACAGAGAAAACCGAGATGACAGGATTGGGTATTGGTGTATCCAGCATGAGAGCTGGTGAACGGGCATTGTTACATGTGGGTTGGGAATTGGGGTATGGTAAAGAGGGAAACTTCTCATTCCCCAATGTCCCCCCTATGGCTGACCTGTTGTACGAAGTCGAGCTAATTGGTTTTGATCAATTCAAGGAGGTCAGTTTACCAAATGGTTCTTGGATATGACATGATTTTCGCTTAAATGTAGAGAAGTATACCCTAATCCATTTTGAACTATACTCCAAAGGGACATTCATTGCCCTTTCCTGATGACAGACGATGGAGATTCACCGTAGTGGGGCCTACTGGGACATCACCTAGGTATGGCTAATCTTCATCATCTATCATCAAGAATGGGCATTGTGTGCTTCTTTGGATTACCATAAACCAATCCATTGGATTATGGTCTACCCTTCCTTAAATATATCCCTTGCCCTTGTGTTGACTCACCACAATTAGATGAAAGAGCACGTATACTATGGTCCCGTGTGAGCAATCCACATACTCCCTCGAGAAGATCTACTTCGAAGGATTGTTTCAATCTGAAATTTTGAGAACCACCTAAGAATCACTAGATGATTATTTTCAAAAGAAAAACTTCGAATTTTGAGTTCTCCAACACTTAGATTTAACCATCCAAAAATGGATGGTCTCTGTTCAATCTTGAGGCATTAGTCTTTTTCAATTGCATGGAGAGGAGTTTGGGAAATTTTCTTTACTGAGATTAGTCTATGGGTTGAAGAAGTTATATCCCCAAAATGATCCTAAAATTAATCCTAGATTGGGTTTTACTTGAGGGAGTAAATCGACGGTATATCTTTTGGCTTGACTAAATCCCTTTGATGTCTACTAGGGGAAGGCTCGTAGTGATATGACAGTGGAGGAACGAATTGAAGCTGCAGATAGGCGAAGGATCGAGGGGAATGGCCATTTCAAGGAGGAAAGACTGGAGGAGGCTATGCAACAGTATGAAATGGTTACTAATTCTGATTTCTGATTTTGTTTTGATAATTGCCTATTGGTATGATAGTTTCTCTGTATAGATCTTCTCAAATACCTGTTTTTTTGTTTCAGGCCATAGCTTACATGGGAGATGACTTTATGTTCCAGTTATTTGGGAAATACAGAGACATGGCCTTGGCTGTGAAGAACCCATGCCATCTGAACATGGCAGCATGCTTGCTAAAGCTGGAGCACTATGAAGAGGCAATTGGGCAATGCAGCATTGTACGTGCATCTTAGCCAGCAACCCGATTTCCTTTCATCTATCTTTTTTGTGGACTCCATGTACTTTTTTTTTTTGAAATTGTCAACGGTGGAGTCCATGTACTTATTGTTGTTTGGTTTTCTTGGTAAAGTTAAAATGTCTATTGAAATCATTTTCTTTTTGCAAAAAATAAAATAAATTGTTAAGATTTTTCAAAAAATTTGTTATGTTAGTCACCATTGTTCAAACATTTGGCCAGGTCTTAACCGAGGATGAGAATAATGTTAAAGCATTATTCAGAAGAGGGAAAGCGAGAGCCGCTCTAGGACGAACAGACGATGCAAGAGAAGACTTTCAGAAAGCAAAGAAACTTGCACCAGAGGACAAGGCAGTGGCAAAGGAGTTGCGCTTGCTAGCTGAACAAGACAGGCAGGTGTATGAGAAGCAGAAGGAGATTTACAAGGGAATCTTTGGGCCCAGACCTGAACCCAAACCAAAGAGCAGGATCCATTGGATCGTGGTCATTTGGAACTGGCTGGTTTCTCTAGTTTATAGAATCTTCAAGTTTCGAAGGCCCAAAGCCGATTGAACCCACATTCAAAAAGCAACTTGGTTCCTCATGTTGCACATGTTCAAGGTCAGAACTTAAAGAGTTATTTACAT
>NW_006497610.1:1292719-1316450 GCF_000471905.2 Amborella trichopoda | reverse complement strand
GTTAACCTTATAGTATATAGGTGAGGTGCACTTCAAGAAAAAGGATTTCAAGTCTCCAAAATAATGCATTTTGTATGTAGTATATTATCTGGATCGTCCATTTTCAATATTTTTAAGTTTTTATAGATTTACTTGATCTCCAATATTGGAGCTTTGAATTTCACAATTACGGGCACAAACAAATTTTTAGACCATCCAAGAGTTTCCTACATCGGAACTGGGTTTTTGGCAGGGTTTGGAAGTGCACCTTGATTTGATTAAGGTAACCACTTTTAAAAGACCATGTTTGTGGTATTTCTGTCATCCTGAATTTTGTACTGATGCTCTCTTCATCCCAACAATTAATACCAAAAGGAAAAAAATTGAACTTACACCCTAGAAAAGGTCAAAATAATTCACTCTCCTATAATGAATCCAAACTGTCCATTTGGTGGAATATATACTATCTATAAGAATTGGGATGAAAAACATCCTCTAAGGTCTAGATCTAATTATCCCATCAAATGGACAGCTTATGTTAATTGAGTTAAAAAAAGATATTTCTATGGTGTATTTTCAAATTTTGTTTTTTTGAGATTGTTTATCATAATGAATTGGTATATATTCAAAAATTACGGTTAAATAAGTGCGCTCTTAACATGGTTTTTGAAGATATTTTTAATTACATTGCTATAAAACAGTTGCATGGCTATGTTCTATATTGGATCACAATTTTGTAAAACATCTCCCTGCTTGATTTCAGATGGCGCAGGTAAACGCAAGGAATTTGTTCTATTTTCTACTATTTATCTTAAGGATTTCAAAAACAACAATGTTGCTCCTGAAGATGTAGTGAACTAGACTTCAAACATGAAATCCTGCTGATCAGCGAATGTAGTAAGTTGGATCGTTTAGATATGTTCTATCTTCCTATTTTTGAGTGTTACTACTGTACCTTTGTGTGTGTGTGTGTGAGAGTGAGAGAGAGAGAGAGAGAGAGAGAGAGAGATTGGCTAACCCTTTCATACTTGTGATATCTAGTGTTTCTAGAAATTGTATTCAGCCCTGAATCACTAGGGCAATCGCTTTCCAATTTACCCAATTTGAATCAGTGATTCTTGATTGAGGCTGCTTTAGGGCCTCATTAGGAAAGATATTGAGAATTGGGAACCCCCTTGTTGCCCCCTTGGTTTCGGGTCGATTTTTTGTCTTGACCCAGCAATTTTTAGAGGGATTGTATACTATAAAACTTTTTTTTTTAGTACAACGAAGTCGCAATTACCCGTACCTATTGGATGTGAAATCAAATAGTTAGGGGGTGACACAGATCAAGAAATTTATTTTGATTTTTGTGTCTAATCAATCACACCTCCATTCACTTGATTTCACATCTAATGGTCAATAGTGATTATAGCCTTCTTGTGTTAAAAGTAAATGGTCTTATTGTATACTTTTCCATTTTCAAAATGCTGATTACATCTATAAAGAAATTGAATTAGAAAAAAGAAGAGAACCGAGATACATTGGACCCGGTACTTTAAAGAACATTGCCCTGTTTAGAAACTGTAGATGGTTATGAGAAAACTGCTGCAGTTAACCATTTCAAAGAAACGAAAAAACTGTTCATTAACTTGGAAGTTTTCTATCTTCTCTTGTTTCTTCTTCAATTTGTGAAAAAAAATAGTGTTGGCTTATGGTACCTTTTGATTAGACAGTCGGAATGGCTGTTTTAAATGTCTGACCAGATCCAACTTGCATTAGCATGTTGCTAGACGATCCGTTGATTCTGCTCCCTATGTGGATGTTCCTGTCTATATCTAAGGGCTGTTTGAACCGAGTACTAAATGGGTTTAATACTTTCTCCTTTATCCTGTTGTGCAGGTTTGGTACTATTGGTCATTTGGGTGGGTGGGTTTTGGTGTGTAGAAAATGCTGCTAGAGTGATTTTTTGGTGATAATGGCCAGACCAAATAAGTCTATTTTCTTCTTGTTAAAATAACAAGCTATTTCTCTATGAAGATAACATCCCAAAGTGGGCATTAAAGGCCACCCAAACATCACCATGATCATAATTAGAGCATTTTTCTAACCATTTGAGGTCGGTTATACGAATCTTGATTCACGATTTTGTTCTATCATCAGCCATATTCTCATATCTTTTCTTACTACTTCCAATCATGTGCTTTTGAGCTTACTCCTTATCCTTTTGGAGTTATCCACTTGAACTAATTTACACTTCCTAATCAGTGTTTTATTGGGTCTACAATGCATATGGCCAGTCCACTTAAGTTTACTTTCTCTCATCTTATTATCTATTGGAGCTACACCTAAATTCGCCCTAATGATTCATTTAAAATTCTGCCCTTTATTGTCTTGCACACTTAAGTCTATTTTTTCTCATTTTGTCTACACATGGCCAGCCCACGTAAGACCAGCCAAACATTGGCTTCAAAAATGTGTTACAAACCAACAAGTCAGGAATACTTCGAGAATGCTCGGAAATTACTTTCATATCTTCTCACAACATTATTTAGTTCCTAAAATCTGGTAATTGGGGCCTTCTTTCTTCTTCTTTTGCCATTTACAGCTATTTATACGTGCCTTCTAGAAGCTCATTGCATTTTTCCATATGGAAATTTTACAACGATGCATCTCCTGCAATTTCCAATGCCTCAAAACACAGAAGTTAAAAGTTTGAAACCCACAAAATTATCAGAATTGGAACCATTTTAGAGACACAGAGAACTGACTTCCTAGATATAGAGAGCAGCCATACCATTTTCTCATCTAGTGTCATGGGAAATGGTATGCGCACCAATGAAGGATCGTGGTGTGGGCAACAGGAGATAAAGAATTAATAAATGAAGTGGTGGTGGAGTAGTATAAAAGCTAATAACAAACCATAGAAAGGTGTTTTGGTGAATGGACAGTGGTTGCTAAAAGGGGTGTATCTATGATATGTAAAGGTATTGCTGCGTACAAAGAGTATTTCCTTAGGTAATTCGAATGATGGTTGGAAAATGTAATGATAACATTGTTTTGGCCATGGATTGGAGATAGACCGTTAAAAATTATAATATCTAGACCTTTTTAAGAAGGAAAGAGTTCATACAAGGTGCCAACTTTATACTACTTAAAGGTGCACCTAAACAATTCTCTAGAAAAAGTATTCTATATTAGAAAACCCTCTAATTGATCATTTCAACCTTCAGATATATGAATATGAAGGAAAACAAAGAATTTCAAGTCTTAACAAGAGTGCATGAGTTGTCTGGATATTTTATATTGAAGATTTTTGAGTGATCATAAATCTGTCCAATCTGTACTATTTTTGAAAATTTATATTTTGCAACTAGGGATAAAAATAAATTTCAAGCCATCATATAGTTCTCAAAATCAAAAGTACATCTCAAGGAAAAATTGAGCAGTATGCCTTACTTCTGCAGTGTAATGAAGGCGCCTTATATAAATCTCACCCTTTTCAAAAAATGATCGATAATAATCTGAAAATAATGGATTTGTCTTCACTCTTGAGGATTATATTAGTTGGTCTATTAGGTCAGGCACAACAAACATCCAGATTTGGTGATAGCCCAGTACATGAATTTATAAGTCCAACAACATTATTATAGCCCATGTAAGGAAGGTGGGGTTTAATGAGAGTCGTCAACTAAAATGTATGTTTATATTATCTATCTATATTGTTATCTATTGATAAGGCCAGATGGAAGGATTCAAGTTTAGCAAAGGTATGGAATCTCCCTATTCTTTCCATGGAGGCTCTCATGTGGATTGTGTGTCTCATTGAATTTTTAATTTTTGAGATGCTAAGGGAAAAAGTTATACCGCGCAATGCAGAAAGAATGAGGAGAGAGGAGATCTTTGTTTTTGTTTTTAGATATTTGTATGTTGGAGAGATGTGGGATTGGGTAAAGAAATGGATGACCAAATGCCTCTCTTTGGACATGCTAAACATATACTCGAGAAAACATGCGTTATTTTCAGATTGAGAACGAGTTTCGTGGAAAATACATAGGTATGCTATAAAATAAGTGTGGAAAGAAAGAAATGGCAGTTGTTTTCAGATTGAGAACAAGTTTTGTGGAAAATACTTAGGTATGCTGCAAAAGAATTGTGGAAATAAATAAATGCAAAGCTTTTTAATGTATATGTGTTAAATAAATGAATTTTTATTATAAAAGTTTTTTTCCAATTAATTAGAGTCGGCTGCACAAATCATTATCCACTATTGTGCTATATTAAGGGACATATCTTCAATTAGGTTATAAGTCTCTATATGTTTTTTCACTACTTCAATTATGTTATTTTGAGTCTATCTTTACTCTTTTTTAGCCTTTTAACTTAAATTGGCTTTACCTTCTACCGGGACTGCACATGCAAATACACCTCGAGTCTACTTTCTTATTGTCTATTGGTGTCACACTTAAATTTTTCTCTACAACACCTGTTAGAAAAAATGGAGTATGGCAACTAAATTAAAGAATAGTGAGGCGGAAGATTGGGCATATGTTAAAAAAATATTTTGGTGTATAAAAAGAGAAGGATTGATGTACATAATGATAGGGAAGTGACAAGCGAAACCTGTTGGGATTCCATTTAATCGATTGAAAATAAACTGGGATTTTATTGTGGTTGAAGCCCATGACATTGCTACATTAAGTAGTACTGATTTTTCTATTTTGAGAGCTAAAAGTGAATTTGCCCGATTCTTTCCCATCAACTACTTTCATACACTTTCAAATATGTTAACGGCATAAATACACATATGCATTACTGATGTATACAGGAAATGAGTAGGTTGTGATGGAGATCCGAACACACAGCAAGTAGTCACACGAGTATATTTTTTGATTGAGAATAATAAATTCCGGGCGGGTTGCTGTTAAAAGTTGTTGAGAATGGCCATCCAAGCACAATAAGCACCCACAATCCTCTGAGAGATGTAGACATAGAGAGCAAAGGAGAGGCTCATCAGCAAAACATCTCTCAGGTCCCCCTTGCGCCTGGGCCTGACCCATCTTTGCATCTCAGCCACCACCTTCTTCATTGCCACCACAGGCCTCCAACCCCCCTCTCTCTCTCTCTCTCTCTTCTTTCTCTCACCTTCCTGGGAAGATGGGTTTTCTTTGTTGTTGCCGTTGCACTTGCAGTTGCAGTAGAGAGATGTGGGAGGTCTGGAGGTGGGTTTAGAGAGAGAAAGTTGTTTTAGAGAGAAGTTGGGGGCTTTGTGGATTGAGGGCCTCACTGATTTGTAGAGCGCCATGGAGAGGGTAGATTCGTAATTTTGCTTGGTATTTGTGTTGGAAGAGAGAAGATGGCGCTGCTCAGTGGATAATAGAGGAGGGGTTAGCGTAGGGCGCCCACAGATAGGGGAGATATTTTGAAGAAAATGACGGAAATACCATACCAATGTCCTGGGATTTACGGGAACGACCCTTGGCTATTTGAATGGCATCCCAACCAGGGCAGTTTTAGATACTGGTGCTCAAGGTCTACGGCCGCCCCGCCCTGCCCTGTTGCCCAGGTTTAAAAAGTAGGGCCTGGGCCACAATTGGTGCCCTGAGGGCGAGTTTAGGGCCAGCGCAGACCCTGTTCGGCCTGCCTCTTGTTTTTTCTTTTATTTATTTTTAGCCGGGCCTATCCCAGCCGGGGGCCCCTTTAGGCAGGCCTTATGGGCACAAGGCCCAGGCCAAGACCGAGGTTGGTCTTGCCCGTTGCTACCCTTTGCAATTTGAATGGCATCCCAACCAGGGCAGTTTCAAATATTAGTTCTTGAGGGATAGGACCACCTCGCCCCGTAGCCTAGCTCTAAAAAAGTAGGCTTTGGCCATAGATTGTGGCTTGAGGGTGGGCTTAGGGTAAATGCCGACCTTGTTCGACCGGCCCCAGCCCTCTTTCATCTTCTTTCTTTCATTTATTTTTAGCCTAGCCGGTCCCGACCTGGCCCTAATAGGGCAAGGGCCATGCCTAAGCAGGCCCTATGGGCACAAGGGCAGGGCATGCGAAGATTGGTTAGGTGCGTTGCTACGCTTCTCAAGGGATTTATTTCACCCTGAATTCTCTTACAACATGTTGGTCCAAAAAAAAAAAATTTAAAAAAAAAGCTTGAAAAATGGAAGGAATTTATTTCAGCATAAGGTTTTGGCATTTACATCATGTTATCCCTAATGGAACCCATGAGTTTGTTTCGTCGTAAAATCTGAAAAGCATTTTGAGAAATGGTTTTTTCTCATTATAAAATTTTAAAAAGAATTTTGAAAAATGGTATTTTACTCAACGAGCATTGCTGACATGGGTCACTTGATTTAGCCCATTAAGAACTCATATTTAATATATTTGAGCTCTCCTTAGCCCCTAGAATCAGATTGAATATATTATATAATGTTGCAACCTTAGTGGTAGAAATAAGATTGCTCTAATGTATCTATTTTTATTTAGATGATGTAGATTTGACACAATTTCTAAAACAATGTTAATTTGTGAACCATCTTTTGAGATAGTGTCTAATCTACATCATCCAAATAAAATAGTGTAAATTACTATAAATTATTCCAAGTTTGTTGATAACAATTTGTTTCATGGAAAAACATGATGGCACATACGTTCAAATATATGAATATTAAGATGTTATAGCAACAATAAGTTCTTGTGAATTTGTGTGGTTCAAATGTATGAATATTAAGATGTTATAGCAACAATAAGTTGCATGTGAATTTGTGTGGTTTAAAGCAATAGTTGGACAAATTGGTACTCCACATGCACATGGTATAAATATGCATTAATGTAATAGTGATGTTTCATTATTGTCGAAAAGGGGGATACCATGTTGTCGAGAAAAAAGTAAACATGTTATTGTTTCGACTAGTGTTATTATGATTGGACTGACCACTAAATTGGTAAGGGGTTCAGTCAAAACTGGTCAAGTCAGGTCAAATCGATTTGATCAGATTTTAAACGTATTGAAAATATATTAATAATAATTTAAAATATTTAATATATTAGAAAAAAAAAAAGTTTGACTATTTTGTTTTACCAGTGAATAAGTTTAAATTGACTGGTTGGATTGGTCAAAACTGATCAAATACTGGTTTTAACTAAAATTTGATTAAACTTGATTTTTACTTTAGATCAAACCAATCAAAGCACTGGCAGGCTGTCCAACCAATTGGATCGCTAATTCGATTTGGTCTTGATCACAATGATTTCGACCCCTTTTACTATAAGAAAGGACCAAGTATAACTGTACAAAACATTTTTTAAAATTTGAAATGCCCAAGACATAATAGGTTTTATTTTCTACTGGCATCCAATATTGAAGTGCATTCATTCATGTGCTTGAGGATGAAGCGTCATGCTTGATTTGCTTAGTTATTAGGTGGGATACCTTGTCTGATTAGTTTTTTCTGAGTTATTAGGTGGGATACCTTGTCTGATTAGTTTCTTCTTAGTTATTAGGTGTTTTACCCAGAGATTCATATGTCCCGTTTGATGCATTATCAGACTCATATGTTTTGATGACCAACAGTGACACGGTTTTATGGAGTCTCTTCAGGTTACAAGAACACAGCCATTGGGTGGCAAGGGTGATTCATAACATTTGCACAGAAAGGTGTCTTCACCAGTAGACACTAGTTACCGGATCACACCAAGACACCAAAGCTAAATTACCAAAACGAGCCCGACCTGTACACCTGTGCGGGCCAAGGGCACCTCTTTCACTGATGCAAGTATGAAGTGTAGTTGGAGCCAAACTACCAAAATGAGAAAATGGTGTTTCTTGCTCGACTAGAAAAGGCTCCTGTTGCATGATGCGAGTGTGGGAAGTGCAAAGTCCAACTAGAGCTAAATTGCCAGAATGAGCCCCACCCGCACAAGTGCAATATGCAAAGTGCAAAATGCACCATCAAGGGCCCTTATGCGATCTTACAAGCACATGCATATGCATGTTTTGCCTTCTCTTCCCCTGGGTTTTAGAGCAAAATTGAAGAGGATATCCATATATTTAAGTATGCCTTCTCTTACTCTATATTTCAATATAAGATAAATAACCCACTATTTTTTCTTACAAATAAGACAAAATACAGTATAAAAGATATTATTTAAATAATACTTGGTATTTTCCAAAGCAAAACACAACAACATTGATTGAGGCATCCGTGTCCTAACGGTGTATCATTTTGCTACCTCCTTTGACCATTATTATAGAAAGGGAAATCTCATTTGTTACCTTTCTCTTCTAAACTTCTATTATTTTAATCTCTCATTTTATTTAGGGTGAGGTGTGTATAAGATGTCCACCTTACACTATACAAGTTAGGCACCTCTAAATTTTACTGGAAGATGTAGTCCGGTATCAGAAATCATACGAGGTTTGAAAATCCATGTTCAACCCTAATTGTGAAATTCAAAATTTCAAAAGCGATGCAAATCGAGCAAATCCATAAACACTTGAAAAAGATTGTCCAAATAACATGTTACAAGGCGCACTATTTTAAGGACTTTAAACTCTTCTCTTTCTTTTATTTATTTATTTATTTATTTTTATGTTATTCATCTCGAGGTCGAGATAATCAATTGGAAGGTTTCCAACTCTGATGTGCACCTTCTATAGTATAAGTCTACAATCTTATACAAAACTTTTTCCTTATGATGGTTATGCAAATTTATGTGCATCAACCAAATTAAATGGATTGCGTTATGCATAAGAGCTCATGGGAGCTACACCTTGCCCTACTTATACAACTTGCACAGCACTGTCAACTGTGGCAACCTCTTTCATGTAGGCAATATACACCAGCAATCCAATCTTCCATGATGATTTGCTTACCTTTGTTTACCTGAAACAAATCTTCCATGATAATTTGCTTACCTTTGTTTACCTGAAACAGTCTAAAGCATTCCCTTTGCCATCTTTTATGAACCAATTCATGAGAATTGTCACCACCATCTCATTTCTAACTATTATTACGACCTCATTGACAACAAAGCTTTATGTTTTCAGGCTATCGGCACTTGGAGTGATGCTCCAATTCCTAAAGCATAGGTTGCCCCTGACAAGTTTTTTTTTGTGGTAGTTCGATGGGGAAAGGGTCTTGTACCGTAGTAGGAATAGAATTTAAGATGTCGTGTTTTGACGCTCTGCTAAAAGTAGAAACGAATAAACGTAAAAGTAGAAGCACCAAGGGATAGATAAATCTCTTTCAAATGAAATAACTCGAAATCGGGAATGGGGTTGGGATATCAATTGTTGGGGGGCTGATGCCTCAATATAACATCCCACCCTCCATCCCATTGATGACATGACAAAAAAAACTAAATAACCTGAAATCACCCACGCAACCACAAGAGCTTAAATTAAGCTGTAAATTTAACACTCCTCACTAATTTATTTGGTTTAACTTCTCACACCATTAGTCGACTTAAATTTGAGATAACCAATTTGAGAGATCAATATATAACTCCTCATGAATCTACCCTTTTTGTAGCTTGATATCTTAAGTAAAGCCAACTTTGATGACAAAACTAACCAATTTCTCACACCTGAGCCCAACCATGATTATAGTCGATTTTCATTAAGAAAGACACAAGATACACATAAAAAATAAATAAAAAAGAGCTCACAATTATTTTATTTTACTTTATGTTTGTGAAAAGCAGAAGACTTCGATGGCATGGTTAAAAAATACCCTTCCTCTAATGTAGGTCTACATTTCTTATTCTTTGGTTTCTATCTCTTCTTCATTGGTTTTATTTACCCTGAGAAAATGTGAAATGAGGCAAGGAAAGACTTAAGCTTCCAGAGAGGACGGTGAGGAGGGAAACACTTTTGAGATTTTATAAAAGACCAGCTTAAAGTACTTAGGTTGAGAGAAAGAGAGATGAGAGAACAAAAATAGAGGGGAAAAAAATAACCTTTTTAATTTTGGGAAAATCACAAAATCCTATTAGGAATATTTTATAAATAGAATGCCATAGATTTTGTATTGTTTTAGTAATTAAATATGAAAATAGTTCTCTAACTGTAATAGAAATGAAACTCAAGACATCATATTAAGGCACCCACTACCTTAGTCATCTATACTTGTATTGCCTTAATATTTAACGTGTTTGAGTGAAAGGGACAATTCATAATGAACTAAATACTCACCCAATGCAAAAATAATAATAAGGTAAGTGGTGCGAGTGCATATAAATTTTGATGCAGGGAGATTACCATCGGGGGCTTTTTTTTATTTTCTTCCTTTCATCTTTTATATATATATATATATATAAACTCTCTTTTAAATACAAAAAAACTCTCTTTTAAACACAAAATGGCTCATAAAAAGGACAAATGGATTTATTGCAACTTTTAAAATGCTCATGTAGAGGTGGGAGGGCCAAGCTCACCACCTAAAACCCAAGGGGTCTAACATCTTTAAAGACTATATCAATATCTTTTTTTTTTCTTTAATAGCCCCCTTTTTTTTTAAAAAAAAAAGTTTATACAAGGTTGCACCTTGTACTATAGAAATAAGGTGCAAGTAAAAAATCCAATAGAAACCTTCCAATTGATCATCTCGACCTCTGGATGTATAGATATAAAAAGAAAACGAATTTTAAATACTAAAATAGATGATCAATATATGATTTTATATTAAGTCACATTAATCGTCTCTTTTTAAGATTTTCAAGTGTGTTTAGATCTATTGCACTATTTTTTAAATTTTTAAATTTTATATTAGGGTAGACATGGAATTTCAAACCATCATAGGGTTTCCGGAACTATATCTCGTGGCAAAATTAGAGATGGTGCACCTAATACAAACCTCATCCCTATTAAAAACAAGAAAAATTATTTGATAGGGTTGCAACCCTATCAAAATAAGTAAAACCTCATCTTATAATTCATCAAAAATTGCAATTTAAGTACTATAAAATATTTACATTGATCATCTCGGCTTGAACATTATGGTTGTTAAAAAAAAAAAATTAAGATTTCAAATTCTAAAAATAGTATATATTGTAATAAATTATCTAGACTATCCATTTCGTCCTAAAAAATAAGCGTTAACCAAATCTATACTATTTATTGAGTTTCAAAATTTATTATCAGTGTTCAAAATTGATTTTAGAATCATTATAGATATTTTTGTTGCCAAAAGTACTTTTTAGACAAAGACTTAAGGTGAGGCTTTATTTTGTTTTTATAGAACCTCGGCCTTATAGAAACTTCATCTTGCTGTGTACGTGGGTAATTCTGCAGACGTCAGCCTTTCTTCAATGTCCGTCAACTCCAAATACTAAAATTTTGGGAAATGTTTTTGAGAAAATAAAGCAGTTTTAATGTGTTTATGTTCTTAATTTTATTTTCATCTATCTGGTAACGATGTTGTGTGACTCCCGTTTTGGGTGATAATGGTTTACAGTCTCTCTCACTCCATTACATAGAGTTTTCCCATTCACATGAGATTATTTGTTTTTATCAAGCGCCTGTAAAAAAAGTTATAAAAGTTGCTAAAATTTTATAGAAAAAATATGAAGTCAAATTTTATAATGAAGCATCGAAATAAACATATATGGCGAATAAAATATGTTTTTGATATTTTTGCTAACATCCAATAATCTACCAGCAAGATGACAATATTTTTCAATCGAGGTCAAAGAAACTTTTGATTTTTTGCAATATGATGGAGTTTTTTATTTGCCATCCAAATTAGGTCTTGAATTTTGATTTTGAGTTTTTTAACACGTTTAAAATGGAAAATTGTTCAATGCACGCTGGACTTCATTTATACATTTGCGGTTCATAAAGTGTAAAACATCCATCTGGAATTCATTTATATATGTGCAGTCTAGAAAGTGTAAAACATCCATCTTAAAAATAGGTATTCCATCTAAAAACAATGGAAATGTATTTACTTTGACCAAGTACTCTGCTAATGTAAGATTGCTTATTGCACTCTCGCAGGAAAGATTTACAAACTGAACATAGTATTGAACTTGAAAACCGCCCATCATACTCAGCCTTAGCTGGAGAGCTTAGTGCGACACAAAAAAAAACGGTCCAAAATTTTTCTTACTAGAATTATTAGTTATAATTTTTTAAATTTATTTATTTATTCATATTCGTTATCTCCATATTATAGATTACATGTCCTTAACAATTAATTATTAAAATCCATCTCAAAAGTAGATTTATAAATAGACCCGCATTTCTACATATACGGGCTTGGCTACATAGAAACCGGTTCCTTTTAAAAATTTGTTAGTTTCTATTCAATCATGATGTTTTTTTTTTTTTTTTTTTTTAAAGCATATAGAAAATGCAATTTAGAAATTTTTTTTTATTTAGTATAGCATGTAGGTTGAAATCTCTTCAACCCCAAAATTTGGGGTCCCTTTTAAGTGCCGCTGAATTGGGTTTTGCTTGAGGGAGTATATTGCCAGTTTACTCCATCGGAACAGAAACATGACATCTTTTTAGTATAAGCCATAATGAAAATTTTTTCCGGTGGATTACTAAAAAGTACGGTGGCAAACTATATCCAATAAAAAATTATTATTATACAACTTTTTCTGCAGGACATCATTTGCCGTCCATTCTCAAATTAACGGTTAGAAAATCATTTGACAAAAACCATTTACATGATACACTGATCTACTTTTGCTGATAATTCGATATAATAATAAGGAAACTGGCTCTGGCTTTTCCCGGTTTTCGAATTCTGTAGATTTTGAAATTTCAAACGCACAACCCTAAAACGCATAAGAGAGCTGGAGAAATCCCAAATTTCCCCCCTTTTTAACCGAAATAAACCAGAGCTTCACTCGGGATTCTAGGGCATATTCATTCTTCTCTAAGGAGTCATTTTTCCCTATTCTTTTTCCCCTTTTTGCACAATTGAGGGTTTATCTATCGGTTAGGTTTGGATTGGTGTAAATTCCTTCTCCTAAATTTATGATTTATTGTGAAGAACTAGGGCTTAGGGTTTTTTGACGTCGTGGGTGCACAAGCAAGAATCACCGCTGATTTCGAAAATATTTTTTGCAGGATTTTACTGAAAATGGTGAAGAAAGAGAAGCATCAAGCAAGCACCAGTAAGGAGCCGTCATCCAAAGCTACTCATACTGATACTCAAGGAAATCAAAGCACTACAGAGAGACGTGTTTTAAGGTCTCGTTATCTGGCCGTTAAGAATCTGATTAATGGTAAGTTCATTTATCTCTCATTTTTTATTTATTTATAATCCTTCTTGGTTTGTTTTGTTGATTATTATGTTCTTTGATTTTAATTTAGTGTAATTTGCGTTTGGGCCTTTGTGTTTTCCTTCTTATATTTAAACCCATTTAATTCGCTAACTTATTTATTTCTTTATGGTTGCAGATGAAAGGGATGAAATAACTTGTTTGGATTCAGATAAATTCAAAACAATCATCAGTGAAGTTGAATCCTTGCATCGACATGGTAATCATAATCATCTCCATCATTGCCATCATATTCATTTTTCATGACTTATATTTATTTGTATGGATAGCCAAGTTATGATATGGTAGAATTCAATTTTTTAATTAAATGTTATCTGTTTTGTTCTTTTGATTTTTTCTTTTTTAAGTTATTAAGAAAACAATTTTACCTTCTATTCAGGGAACCCAGTTCCCCAAAACTTTAGGGCAAACTTCTGAGAGGCCTAGTTCGGCAATTTATGCAATTTACAGGTCCCATTCATACTTATTACGATTGTTGTTATGATGCAATGGTGCCTTTAGGGAAAATGCAATATTCCTTCCGAGAATTTATGTATCCAATTTGAAGAAGTTTTCGTGCATTTGAAACACTGAGTGCCAATTGTGACTTGGGTGGATTTTGGAAAAACATTGGGATGATTTTTGACATTTATAGATTATTTGGTAAAAAGTATAATTTGTTACACCAAAGTTATGGGACCTTATAATCCACATTGGAGGGGTCAAAGGGGTTGCCGATTCTGTTTTGCCTCAATTCCTTGAGCAAAATCCCTCTTTAAAAATTATTATTTCCCCTTGAAACTAAGTTCATCTGCTTTATTTGTTTTGGATGATGTCATAAGCAGATTACCTATGTCCAGTTATGAACTATGAGTTTATTTCTAATATGCTTCCGCAATTTAATGTTATAAAAATAATGTAAAGTAGTTTGTATTTATTAATTTTTAACATGTAATTCCATTTATGATGTATAGTGTAATTTTATTAATGATATTTGTTATGTTTCTAAAAAACATGGAACATACAAAATATATAGAATTTATTAATTGTGTGTTTAATAGTTAAATAAAGTAAAACTGAGCAAATGTAGATAACATGTTTTTGTTGTTTAATTTTTTTGGAACCTTATGTGTTTTCAAAAAATGAATGAGTTGGGGGTTGACTTGCTTGAGTTTTGCTTCCACCTTGTTAAGATCTTTTCTTTTTTCATCATTTTACATGCATACTCACAAAAAATATTCATGATCATGGGGGGGAGAGAGCTCAGGTGTCCAGTGCATGAAGGTAGGCTCTGAACCCAAGACTTTAATGCCCATGAACCACATGTCAACATGATGGCCATCGTAAAAATCTTCATGACCATGACACTCTATGGTTATGAGGGTCATTGCTGTCAAATAAATGGTTAGATGGTGATGGAGAGAGAGTTGATAGGGAAATTATGCCCTACTACTAGTTACTACAAGAAATATATGGTCACGAGGTCCTCACTTTCCAGCTACAAGTGATTGAGAGATTCTGGAACTTGACATGGGGCCAAGAACTTTCTTCCATCTTGTTTCATTGCACTATGCCTTTAGTCTCAGTGGGGGACTGGTTTTGGATCTATGTTCATTGTTCTACTAATCAAAATATGCGGCTGTTCCTTTGCCTTGTTTTTCAATTTTTCGCTCTGATATTGTTGGAAGCATTTTTCTTTTCTTCTATTAATAGGAAATAAGATGAGAGAAAGTAGACTTAGGTAGACTGGCCATATGTGTCGTAGACCCAGTACAACACCAGTTAGGAGGTACATGGTAGTTCAAGTGGAAGGCTAAAAAAAGGCAAGGAAAAAATATGGTTGGAAGCAATGTTTAAAAAGTCGGCAAGTCGAACCGGACTCGCCCGATTCGACTCGAGAATCGGCACACCCGTACCGGTTCCAGCGAAACACGGGGAATCGCCTGTGTCTAGAGAGAACCAGGCGATTCCCAATAGTAATCGCCTGAGTCACTGTTCAAACACGGGTGAACAGTGTTTTGTGATGGGAATCATCAAATTTTGGCATTTTTTTTGATAATTTTTGTGCTTTTTCAGCATGTGAATTGAATATTTCAGCTTTTTGATTTAGCTTTTCAGCCTTATCATTTGATAAATTGGAGTTCAAATCTTCAATTTCAGTCACAAATTGGCGGATCTGTGAAGAACAACGCGTTTCTTTTAGTTTTCTGCCATTTCTCTGATTTCAAGCATAATAGGGCATCATTTTTTGTAAAATCTGAGGGTCATTGATCTTGAAAGTGTTATTTAGAAGAAATTAATCATGCCTTGCGAATATGTTGGTCCATTACAACCCAGATTTGGATTTGAAACCACGATTGTAGAAAAATAGGTAAGAAGTTCGGTTTTCCGCTTCAATCGATTGTTTTTAAGTTTTTGCAAATAATTTGTTAATATTATAGGGTTTTGATTCCTTATAGTGTTATTTATCATAAAATGCATTCAATTAGATCTAATTTGTTTGATTTGAGGTGGATTTTCGAGTTCAAATGACTGATGTCAGGTTGGGTTTGCGTTTTTTCTGCCTTTTTTTTCCGCCATTCTTTGAATTACAGATGAAATAGATCACTATTTTGTAAGAAATAAGAGGGAAATTAGTCGTGATTGTGTTATTCATCAGAAATTGTATACCTTTTGTGTTGATTTTGGTGGATTTTTAGTGGATTTATGATTTTGAGTCACGGTTTTGTGAAGAACAGTCAGGTTTTTTTTTTTTCTCCTGCCAAACTACAAATATGAGACGATTTAAAGTACTATTATGAATTATCTTTGAAGGTTTTTGAAGGTAATATTGATATTCAATTAATTTTGGGCGTAATTTGTTGTGTGAAGCAATTTTTATTGAACGATTTCGGATGAAGAGGAGTTGTGGCTCCGTTTTTTGAAATTTTTTTTTTGATGATTGATTTTTTTGAAAAATCGTGATTTTCCGAAAAATTGTGAAAATCGTGACCATGTTTTGATTATCGTGAGGAATTAAGTAGTATTTTTAATTTTTGTTGTTAAATTTTTAGTGCAAAAAATTGCATGTTGATCGATTATTGATGCAAAAAAATACATGTTAAAATTTTAATGCAAAAACTTTATTTTTTAAGTTTAATGCATAAAATGTATGTATATGATTGATAAATATTTTATCATTATATTATCATTGTAAATATTATTTGTGGCATGTATGTATATTCTTGTTATTAACTGTATGAATATCATTGTAAAAAAATCATGGCATGTATGATAATTATATTATCTTGCATTTTTCAATTTTATTATTAGATTTTTAATGCAAAAAAATGTATGTTGATACATAAATTGTATATATATTCTTGATAATTGAGTTGTAGGCATGTTTGGAGCTTGCATTTTTTATTATATTATCTTGCATTTTTGTAATTGAGATGTACGATTATTTGTGATCATTGTAAATATTATTTGTGGCATTGTGAATGACTATATCATTGTAAATATTTTTTGTGCCAAATGTACATGTAGTGGCATTATGGATAATTATATTATTGTAAATTTTTTGTCAAATTGTGTGCTTTATTGTATTTCATGTATGATGATGTACTTAATCCATGATAATTCCATGCTTATCCTTTTGTGTGATGTAAATTAAATGGTAAACAGTAGTTCATGCAGGAAAAGAATATATCAATATTCGCATATTCATGCAAAAAAATGAAAATTCTTAATGGAGTACCCCTATTTCTTATTGGATTCCTAAAAGACAACATTTATAATGAATTTTAATAATTTTTTCGGATTTTTTTTAGGGCTTAATCCGACCAATTCGACCGATTCCCCATCCAGATCACCGATTCACCGATCCGGATGCGCTTTTGAGGTGCCCAATCCAGGGGGCACCGATCCATTTTTTAAACCATTGGTTGGAAGTAATGAAAAATGATATGGGGGCTTATAGCTTCACTAAGGGTATGACCCTTAATAGAGCAGAATGGTGACTAGGATTCGTGTAGCCGATCCCAATTAGTTGGGAAAAGGCTTTGATTATGATAAAATTTGTGTCAAGTGACAATTGAAACCTATCATCCCGGATTTGTTATGCCTTAATACTGATCGAAGACCATGTGACCCTTGGTACTGGAGACTTGACCCTGGTTCCTATGGCATATTTGAGTTGGTCAAAGATAAATATAAATTTTTATCTGCAGAAGCAAGATATATAGGGAAGGTGAGGGGAAAGCCATTGAGGGCCAATTTCAACTGTTTCTTTAGTAACAGTGGTGATGTAATGAAGGACAAATGTAGGATGACATTGTGAATCCATTGCTTTTGATCGTTGTTGTACATTTTGTACCCCTGCAGAACTTTTCTCAGTTTTGGCTGTTCTTTATTAATTCATTTTGTTGCTTCACAATGGCTTGTGAGTTGTGATACTTGTTTAGTTTTAATTACATGGTTTCTGATTGCTCTTATGTATGTGATTTGCTAGTATGTGAAGTAACTTCGTGGTTGATAAATGATATTCATTGATTAGAATTTTCTTATTGGGTAAATTACTGGAGTCAATATACTTGTTTTTTGACTTTCCCATTTTTGTTTCTTAATTATCATTTACTCAGTGACATACACATAAGCATGCACATGCACTTGTGTGCTATCACTAGTCGTAGTGATATTGACAATGTTATCTTTCATGCTATCAAATGGGACTTTTTAGAATGACCGAATTGTCTTGGTGCAATTTGTTTTTGACCTTTAACGTATGAGATTGATATCTGAAGGCTGTGTTGTAAATGTTAGGTTTAAAATCATGGGTTGTTTTCTGTACGTTTGCTGCATTTTGTTCAATCAGGCTCATCTTTTATTGAAATGATGGTTATTTTGATCATTTTTACAAATGGGCCTGTTCTTGGCTTTGGTTTGTCACTAATGTCAATTTTATTGTTCTGCTCCTTTGCTTCCAACAATTTGTGTTTTATTTATTTTCCTTTTTTTGTATGATATATTCCTATAGGAGTATTTCATCTTGTTTCTCTTTGAAATTAAGCATAGAACTGAATTTGCTTTCAATTTACAGTTGAGAAGCCAAGAGAGCAAGTTGCGGACGCGGAGGCTCTTTTGGACATCGCAAACACATTGTTGTTGTCTGTTAAATCACAGAATAGTGAGGGTGTAACACCATCAGATTTCATTACCAAGGTGATAAAAAAGTTTGGAAAGAAAACTTTAGTGAAGGGTGCCAGCGATTATGACTCACTGTCATGGGTGGAGTTTGGACATGCCGTCTCTCATATTTTCAGAGCTGCACCAAGTGCATGCACCATGTAAATATTCCCTCACACTACTACATATTTGATTTTTCTTGTTCAGTGTCATCTGGCAAATCATGCTTCTTGGGAAGCATCCTATAGCCCTATGGACTGTAGAGGATCATAGACTCAGTCCATTGGGCTCATCCCCATCCATTGAAATGGCCTTAGATGGAGAGTTTGACCCACCCAAATGTGGCATGAACCAGATCCACACTTTCTGTCACTGTTCATGAAATTGTTGGATGATCACGATGCTGAATTATGGTTCCCTATAGTCTACTGGATCACTTGGTTACTTTCTTTTTTTTCCCATATTTTGATTTATTCCTTCTGTATTGCGTGGTGTCAGGCTTGGGCCAATGGATATTGAACTGAAGCCACGGCGGACAGTGGTTCAGAGGAAGCGTGTAAGACCAACTGAGAGAACTCGACCTGAGGAGGTGAGCTGTTCCTTATTGATAAAATAATAGCTGAAGTATCTGAAAGCGTCCTTATCTTTGGTTTGTTAATTAGTATTTTAATATGTTCAATTTTATTGAAGGAAAGTTTGTGCCTGTCTTACAGTTAGAGGAAGACCCTCAAGGGGAACTGAAATCAGATACAGATAGAAACATGGTGACCATGTTTGATATTCTGAGGAAGCGAAAGCGTATTAGACTTGAAAACCTAATTCTTAATAGAGCTTCATTTGCTCAAACAGTGGAGAATATATTTGCTCTCTCCTTTCTAGTTAAAGATGGACGGGCTGCAATTTCTATAGGTGATGAAGGATACCATTTTGTTGGTGAGAATCCTTCTTTGCACTTCCTCTATATATGTGATGGTGTATTCATGCTGGCACAATGGCACGTGCATATTTAACCATTATCCTTTGTGTATATGCATATGTGCTAATTTTGTTAATTGTTATCTTCATGTGCATGTATGCATCCTTGTTTCATAATCTCATAGATGTATTCATGTTTGTTTTGATTCATATACATGCATGTAGTGATGTGGATGGATGAGTTCAGCATGCCAATGATTTTTTTATGTTTTCCCTTTATTTTTTCTGTTTAGCACCACGGAATGCTCCTGCTGCAAATGATGTCGCTACTGGAGAGGTTTCTTATAACCATTTTGTATTCAGATTTGATTTCAAGGACTGGAAGGTATGTATGACCCTGCTATTGATGTAGTTCTACTTCTATTCAAACTATCTATAATTTTTTAAAAGAACTGCTAGATTATGGGATTTTCATCGGAGTGATAGTGTGATATAGTCTCTTCCATAATGAAAAAAATGGTGTCTGTTTATTCAACACTGTCCAATCAATGGATGGTAATGGAGTGAGTGAGGCCCATCAAAACATGATATTAGCCTAATGATGTGTATCAATCTCTCTTCACCATTAACCCTGAATTGATTTCCGGTGATGTAATATTTCATGGTTTTTCCCATATTTTTTTGAGTTATAATCAAGGAGAAAAAATTTGGCCGCCTTGCCGCCTAGACCGTGGGTTCTTGGTAAGCATGCCTAAGGCACCCACCTAGTGCCATCCTTTGACCAAAAAAAAAAAAACGGAAAAGAAGAAATTCAAATCTACCCAAACAAAAACAAGGCTTGGTATTGCCCCTCTCTCTCTCTCTCTATCTCTCTTGGATCCATGTGCTCTCTCTACATTTGTGAAGAAGAAGAAGATGGACTCCAAGTGCTCGATGCACGGCGTCTCTCTCTCTGTCTGTCTCACACACACACACTCAAAGATACACATCGTCCTATATGCCCCCTTTTTACATGTAAGAAGAAAAAGAAAGAAGAAGATGCCCTCCAAGTATTTGATGCAAAGTCTCTCTCTCTCGACATATTCTCTAAGTATTCAAGACCTCTCTCTAACAAATACAAATCCAAAAGAAAAAAGAGGATGATCTTTAAGAATTTCATTTGAGACCTCATGTGCAAACATACGTGCGAATAGACATACACACACATTCACAAAACACGCACACACACATACACAAAACAACATATGGCTCCCACCCCAACCCTTTTCCTTAGGGCCACCTAAGTATTTGGGTGCCTGCCTAGGCAGCTCAAACCCCTGGCCACCTAGGCAGCCACATCCGCCTTCTTGAACATTGGTTATAATATACTTCATGGTGGGAGGGATACCTATCAAAACAGGACATTACACTATTGGTAGGTGCCAATCCCACTGCATCACCGTCCCTTTATTGCTGTAATTGGAAACTCGGTGACTTGGGTTCAGACTTGCCTGAGTCACTCATACCAGGAAGGTTCCTGGTTTTGGTTCCAAAAACTTTAGGAGGCATGGACCCTATTGTGTCATTTTGGCAGAGACAAGCCAAGTCTTGTTGAGATTTAGCTGCGTTTGACTGGTTACTTGGGTCCTGGCCCTGCCTGGTTCCAGGTCTGTGTCCCGGTTTCCAATCACTACTTGGAATTATATTAAATTTTCACTTCATACTGGAGGTGTTTATTTCTAATAAGAAAGATATGGAAATGTGTTTTCTTGTGAAATCCCCTCCTCAAACAGTTTTTATTAGTTGTTGTTTTGGAAATTAAATTTATCCTATATTTTAGCTACAAATTTAGGTCAAACAAAATATGATATGGGTAGCAAATGTACTGTATCCTTATATATTTTCTAACTGTTTTTGTTGATTTCATTTCTTTGTAACTTTTCCTTTTCCTTGTTATTCAAAATTTCCCATGACAAACCAAAATTTCAAAATTTTCCCAATAAATTATTCCACATCTAATCGCTGAGAAAGAGATATTTTAAAATAGTTGAGAATATGGTTTTGATTTTTGTTCCTTTGACATTTGGCAGATGATGATTGACACTGTTCCTAGTGGGGAGGAGGCAATGCCTTACCGAAATGCAGCCATTCATTCTGGAAATACTCAGGTCGATCCGACTGTTCACTTTGGCAACTCTCAGGGGAATCCTGCTGTTGCTTCCATCGACTCTCAAGCTGCTCCAACAACTCCAATAAGGAAGCTTTCAAGGAATCGTGGATTGGTTATCAATGATTCAAATATTGATAGTACACCGGAAAGTGATGATTTTGCCGGAAAACATCATAAGAGGAAGAGTAGGCGTCACCTTTAGAGTGTAATTTGTATAATTTTATTTAGCAGCTGTGCCGAAGCTCTGTATCGGCCTTGAAATATTTTATGCAGTTGGAGCTGGGAAATATTGTTATAGATCTGTAACTTTCTAATGTTATTTTTCACAAAGTTAAAATCTTTTGAGTAGATGGTTTTGCAAATTATGTTTAGAAATGCTTGTTAAATTGTGTCAAATCATGATCTAGATTCTCCACAGTTCATTTTTGTATTTTGGTGTGGAATTAATACCAATTAATTTGAGTGGTGGTGGTGACAATTTTTTGGGGTGGCAAATACACGTTATTTCATGAGGTGGAAAGTGGGAGACAATTGACTTTCATATGCGTGACTATAAAGAAATGATTAGCCATGAGCAAGTACTCGGAAATGCTTTTCAGTTTTCATTACTATTCACCCCACCATCTCGCTCCTTACATCACTTTATGTTCGATTCTTGCACGAAGTGGGCCAGGAATACCTTACTTCAACATGGGCAAAGGGAAAGGGGAAAGGAGAGACTTATATGAAGAAAAAGATAGTAGAGTTGGAAAATTAACCAAATTTAAAAGCATTACTTTATTCATTCATTCCCGAATTGAAAAGAGAGAGAGAGGGATGGGGGTGGCAACGGGTTGACATGCTGACCCGGTGGGTCGACTCGAATTGGGTCCAGGTTTGGGGGGCCATGTCCATGTTTTGGATCCCAATAGGTCTGGCTTGGGTCCAAATGATTTGGACTTGACTTGGGTTGGTTTGGCTTCGTGATGGATCCGGCATAGACTCCATGGGGCTGGGCTAGGGTCGACCAGACTTGGTAGAAAATTTATAAAGAATATAAATTTATATACATTGAAGGTTTCCATGAGGCATAGGCTTTATGAAAACGACATGAAGCTTCACCTCGATTCTTGCTTGGAAAGTACTTTCAGTAATGGAAATTGACGATAAAATTTAAAACTCAAAAAATAGTAAAGATCTTGAAGAATTGTGAAAACTTATTTTTAGGGTGAAATGGACGGTTGAGATAATTAGTGACAATATAGACTTTTTTTAGAGTTTGAAATCATAATATTTTTTTCACAAGCATAATGTTCAAGCCGAGATGATTGATTTAAAGTTTTTCCAATGCTTGAATTGCAATTTTCGATGAGTTATGAGGTGTGAATTAGGTCGGGTCCAAATTACTTGGACCGGCCAAGTCCAAATCACTTGGATCTAACCCAATCCTAGCCCATATAAAACTTAGTAGGTTGGGCCGTATTTCTACGTACACAATCTAGAAAGTATAATGCATCCATCTTTAAGATAGATGCAAGAAGGTGTTCCATTTAAAAACAATAGGAACTAAAGGTTTAAATGTTTTTTTATTAAAATTATTATTTTTAATTTTTAAAATTAATTTATATTCATGACCTCTACGTTAGATATTACATGTCTTTGAAAATTAAGTCTTAAAATCAATCTCAAATATAGACTTACCGAGAGGCCCGCATTTGTACATATGCGGGCTTGGCTGCATAATAACCGGGTCCATATGAAAATTCAATTACTTGTTAAAATAAAGATTGGTTGGGTGGCAGTCAAAAAGCAAATCAAGGTCGATGGCAGCGGGCTTAGCGAGAGAGAGAGAGAGAGAGTGAGAGGCTCCCGTGACGTGGTTAAAGAAGCAGGTTGATTTGAAATGTGTGACCCCCTTGTCAACGGAAGCCAACGAGGAGAGAGAGAGAGCGAGAGACAGTTTGTCAGAGAGGAAAAGGGTGATCAGTTGCCATCCATATTTACCGCGTTGACTGCTGCACAATTTCATAGCGAAGCAAAGACATAATATAAAAGTTCCCCATTTCTTCTCTACACAATTTTCTTCTCTCTCATCAACCCTCGCTCTTCTTCCTGGCATTCTCTCCTTCTCCCTCACTCTAGAGCTCTATCCCTTCCTGGCGCAATTCTCCTCTCTCTCTCTCTCTCTCTCTCTCTCTCTCTCTCTCTCCGTCTCGTCTCGTCCGTCGTACGTACCGTACCGTACCGTACCGTACCGTACCGTACCGTACCGTACCGTACCGTACCGTACCGTAC
>NW_006497610.1:1228474-1292699 GCF_000471905.2 Amborella trichopoda | reverse complement strand
TTCTTCTCTCTACTCTACCTACCTCTCTCTTCCTTCGTCGTCTACTTCTCCTTCCTCCTCCTACTACTACGTAGCTCTACTCCTCCTCGTCGCACTACTCTCTCTCTCTCTCTCTCTCTCTCTCTCTCTCTATGGCGAGCTCCCTCTCGTTCTGGGAGCAAACCCTAACGGAAAATCCCTTTTCCCGGCCATCGTTTCGGCCTCTTTACCAGGTATGAGATTTCCTGCGATTTCTCACTCTTCTAATATCTGAAACTGGATTGTAAAAGCTCGATAATCCTATTGTTATCCTCCTTTCTCTCTCCTTGTCGATTTTCGACATCTATGAAAAGCCAGACTGCCTCTTCGCTCTGTGCATGTTTCGGGGTTTTGCCTAGGGGTTTTATGTGAATTTGTTCGTGTTGGTAGAGTTATACGAGTCTGGATCAATGAAGCGGCAGAGATCTTACGGTGAGGACCTTGATAATGTTAGTGACAAGGGGGTGGCTAGGCTAGAGAGAGAAAGGGGAAGAAGGGATCAAGAACACACAAGGATGAGATCTTTGAAGGTTTTAGAGGGAGAAAGTGCAGATTCTCACTACAGGAGAGGTGGATACACCAGTTTCGAGAACGGGAGGAAGGGCTTCAAATATGAGAAAACCCTAGATGAAACTAGAGAACTTAATAGAGTTCACAAGAAGCGATTTGACCATGGTGATTCTCGAGGAGAGAGAAAGGGCTTCGAAATTGGACGATCCGAGAGTTTTCGGAAGGGGTTCCAGAGCGACAGGATCCATAGATCGAACAGTTCCTCAATTTCTCGAAGGGAATTATATGAACCTGCTTCATGCAAAGGGTTTCGATCTGATAGGGTTCATCGGTTTCATGATGGGAATGAACCAGAGAGATCACACAGTAGGAGGTCGAACACGAACAGTAAGGAAACAGATGAAGATGCCCCTTCACAGAGGTATGGGATTTCCGGTAAGAGCAAGAGAATGGGGTCTGAGGATAGGGGCAATTCGGTAAATAGCATGATGAAGTCTCCTCAGAGTTCAAGAGAAGCGGGCAAATCTCCACAGCAGTCGAAAGATTCAGAGGAGCAAGTGAAATCCAAGTATAACAAGGTTAGTAGTAGTAGTAGTGAAATGGAAGAAGGAGAGCTTGAACCTGATCCGGTACCTGAACCTAAAAATGAACCTGAATCCAAACCCAGGACTGAATCTGAGCCTAAAGATGAAGTTTCTAGTAGAACCAAAGAAAACTTTAATGCTTGCCCTGAGTCTTCATTTAATTTGATTCATAAACTGAAAGAGGAGAATAGATCAGTGGTGGCATCTAATAAGATGGAGGGGTATCATGAAGTAGAGATAGAGAGAGAAGATGGCAGTGAAAGGAAGCATGGGGAAGAGATAGAAAGAGAAGAAGGTTCTGATGGGAAGCATGAGGAAAAGATAGAAAGAAGAGGAGGTTTTGATAGAAAGAATGGGGAAGAGGTTCAAATTGCAGGAGTTCCTGATAAGAAGCATCAAAAAGATATGATGGGTTTCTCAGTAGAATCAAAAGAGGTTTTGGATTATGCATTGAATCACGGGAATGAGGATGACTTGGATGAAGTCGTGAAAGGTTCGGATGGAGATGCAGAAATGGAGATTATTCACAGAGAAGAATGTGAGCCTTTACCAGAGGCTAACAGAGTGGTTTGTGAATTAGACTCAAAGGCATGTGATGCTGCTGTGGAAGAAAGCACTATAAAGTTAAGTGATAAGGGGATTCCATCTAAAACTGACGAAAAAAAGTCAATGTATATTAGAGAGAATGTCGTTCGCTCTGTAGTTGCAGAAGAAATCTCCCGTAAGATGACTGTAGTTGCAGAAGAAAGCGCCCGTAAGATGAATGCGAATGCTATTTGCCATGAACCTTTTGATGTAGAAAAACAAAGTGGGATGAAAGACATGGACCTTGATATGGAGGCTGAGGATTTGGGAATGTCCAGTGAATCTAATAAGACAAATATTGATGAGACCGGCAGGCACGATTTGACTTTGAGATTCATGCCAGAGAAATTAGAACTGGTTCCTATGAATTCGGACAAGGAAGGGGTTGAGACTATGAAAGGCAAAGGTAAACAGCCTGTGCTTTCTTTCTCTGATGCGCCCCAGCCCAATTGGTTGGTGAGAGATTTTCTTGCAGCAGGAGATCGGTGCACAGGTGAAGAGAGAGAAAGCAATGAAAATAGAGGAATGGAAGGGACAAGCAATCGGGGCTTTGAGTTGTTCTCTCATTCTAATGTTGGGGCGAACAAGATTGCCAATAACTCCAAGGAGGTAAAAGCTGAGCCCCTTCATCTCTATCTAGGCTTGCCAGACGTCTCCCTAACTCTGGCTTCTCCCACCCCGAGCTCGAACGCTACTCCATCATCTCCTAAACAAGCAAGAAGCGTGCAATCCTTTCCCACAACTCTTCAAACTCGCACAATGTCAGATGGGTTCACTACCTCGCTCTCCTTTTCAGGTTCTCAAGCTTTCACTCATAACCCTAGTTGCTCTCTTAACCAAAACTCAG
Organism: Amborella trichopoda; assembly: GCF_000471905.2. The sequence goes on along the minus strand of NW_006497610.1, from coordinate 1,290,155 downwards.
TGGAAAACCATGAGCATTCAGTTGGTAGCCGCCCCATCTTTTCAGGTGTCGACCAAGTTGTTTGTGGTGCTGGGCAAGGTCAGTCTTCCAATGAGCAGCTCCATTATGGAACTAATGTTTCGAATTCTTTACCCCAGGAAAGGCCTAAACAGCGAAAAGAAGTCCCGTTATATCACCGTATACTACAAAATGGAAATGGGGTGCCTCAAAATTTGCAGGGTGGCTCGGCTTCACAGAGTAACAGATCTCATGTTTTGAGTTGTAGAGTTTCAGAAGGTAGTTTGGGCAGGAGCAATGGGCCAGAGAGACAGGTGAGCTTTTCTAGAGATGTGGCATCCCAATCGAGGAAAGAAGTTGGGCCTTCTCCAAGTCAAAGTGTTGGTTCTCGCGAGACCAGGCCTGAGCATATCAAGCCGTCCAGGGGCTCGCAGAGATACCCTGAACAACTTGTTGAGAGGATGATCTATGAGATAGTTTCAGAACCCATTTTGGAAATGGCAAGGAGGCTTCAAGATATGCCGGAACAATCGATATTGTTTCTAAAGGAGCACATGTATGAGATGATGGTGAACAAGGAAAGGCAAGGGCACTTATTGGGGTTGCAGGAAAAGCTTCAAAAGAGGAGCGAACTCACAATGGACATGCTATCAAAAGCTCACAAGGCTCAGTTGGAACTTCTAGTTGCTATAAGGACTGGACTCAAGGAGTTCTTGCGCCTAAGTAACAACTTCTCATATTCTGATTTAGTGGAAATTTTGTTGAATTTGAAGTGCCGGAATCTTTTGTGTCTTAATCAATTGCCTGTGGATGAATGTGAGTGTAAAGTTTGTGCTCAGAAGAATGGGTTTTGCAGTGCATGCATGTGTCTTGTTTGCTCAAAGTTCGACTTTGCATCCAATACTTGTAGTTGGGTGGGTTGTGATGTTTGCCTACATTGGTGTCATACTGATTGTGGGCTTCACCACTCTCACATAAGAAATGGGCATAGTGCCACAGGATCTCGAGGGGCCTTGGAGATGCAATTCCACTGTGTTGCATGTGACCATCCTTCTGAGATGTTTGGTTTTGTTAAGGAAGTGTTCAGAACATGTGGAAAGGATTGGAGTGCTGAAACTCTTGCCAAGGAGATTGAATATGTGAGAAGGATATTTCGTGGTAGCGTGGATTTAAGGGGGAAGAGGTTGTATGAGATAGCAGATCAAATGTTGTCGAAATTGGAAAATAGGGCAAACCATTTGGATGTCTATGCAAGCATCATGATATTCCTGTCTGGTAAGCACTGTGAATGCTTCTCTCTCCCTCTCTCTCTATCTATATATATATATGTTCTTTCTTTTTGGTGATATGAATAATAATAAAATGGAATATCAAAAACTATAGTCAATTTGGTTATCCTGTCCAAGGAAATAATGGATGGTGTTGGAGAGTGAGAGAGACCTGCCAGTGAAGGACTGACACCTCAAGGATGGAACCCTCTTATTCCATCACTGTCCATTATCTCATTGGAAAGTGATATGCCCAATAGAGTATAATGGTCTTCAATTTTTTCACGCTCCATTGGACATCCAAATTCAAGATTCTTCTGCAGTTGTGTGCACATGTGCCACACACTTTTATGCATCTTTGTATATATAATATTTTTCAATATTTGATGTGCCCAATAGAGTATAATGGACTCCGATATTTTCATGCTCCATTAGACATCCAAAGTTAAGATTCTTCTGCGGTTCTCCTTATCAATACACAAGTTAACATTTTCAAAAAAAGAGAAAAGAAAAAAGGATTCTTCTGCGGTTTGTGCACATGTGCCACACTTTTATGCATCTTTGTACATATAATATTCTTCGTTGCTTCATATGATTAATGCTGTCTTTCTGTTCATTACCTTGCGTTTCATATTTGTAAATTACAGAAGGTGAATGCAATTTTGGTGGTGCTCCTTCTTCCTCTGCTGTGAAGGATGTTTTTCATGTTAATCAAGGAAAAACAAGTAATGGTCTAGAAGGGTCATGTCAAGACGCTGTTTATAAACTTCCTCATGTTGCTTCTGCTGAGAAACTTCAACATTTGGAGAATGGAAGTGCCATTATGCTTACTGGCCTAGATTGGGAGCAGGGAGGGAGACGAAATGGTGGATCTGATCTGCCATTGGGCATGGAAAAGAAGCCTGTGATGGATGAATTGGAGAGCATTGTGATGATGAAAGAAGCAGAGGCTAAAATGTACCTAGTTCGTGCCGAAGATGCAAGAATAGAAGCTGAAGGCCTAAAACGGATTTCTGATGCCAAGAAAGAACAGTTGGAAGTAGAGTATACTAACAAGGTTCTAAAGTTACGCTTGGTTGAAACGGGGGAAAGACTTAAACAGAAGCTTGGAGAACTTCAGGCCCTAGAAAAGGTGCACAGGGATTACTTTAACATGAAGATGAGGATGGAAGCCGATATCAAAGATCTGCTATTGAAGATGGAAGCTACAAAGCACAACTTCAGTGTGTGAGTTGGCTTTCCTGCCTGTTTAAATTTAAGGACCTGCATCATTTTCAGGTACTGTTTCATACTGTACCTCGAGCGAATTGCACTCATTGTCAAAAACAGACTTAGATTGTGGGCTTTAGGTTGTCTTTCTGTTTTTTGGGGTCTGTATTGTATACAACCAGTTAGAGTGTCATACATTTTTCTTTCTTTTGGTGGCTAACCAGAGTCTGTACAGTTAGACTGCCGCACCTAGTGTATCTGGTTCCTCATGTAGAATCAAAATTGAAAATGAAATCAGTTAACAGCAGTTCTATAATGAGTTTTAGCTTGCTGCAAATGGGCATTTTTATAGTGGCCTCCTTATTTATTTATTTGTTATTTGATGGGTAACTATGAATTCATTAAACTGATGCCAGTCACCTCCTTATTCTTTCAATGCTGTGGGGGTACCACTTTACCATTCTTTCGTAGGACATGTCATTTTGCTGGCTAGTAGCAGGATTGTTTGGATAATGTTAATAAGCTAGTTTGTGATAGCCTATCTTTTTATAGCCTGTGTATTTGCCGTAGTACGTCACATGCATAAAACGTGGGTGGAATAAGGCCTTTTTCTACTCCCTTGTGTCAGATTTGCTTGGGAAACCTAATACCTCTATATTTCAGGTATCCAAACATGAAGGCTTGATTGGTTGGTTTTTTGGTACATCCCATTTACTGTCCAGCAGCTATGTTTTGAGGCCCGAGGTTTGCCCTTTGGTGCTATCTATACACAGTCAGCAGCGATGTAACACACACCTATTATTGTAATACTATACAGAACTTCATCCAACAAAATAAAAATAAAAGCTTGATGTTCTGAACTGACCTGTTGAACATTGCGATAAATGGGGCATATGCACTAAAAATCTTCCTAATATGGAAAGAAAGATGGAATTCTGTACCTAGACAGCACAATACATCTTGTGTCACATGTGTTGACCAAAAGCCTCTCTAAGGAATTAAGCTGCTGCGATATTCTATCTTGTTTCATATTAAAATATAAGTCTTGAAAAGTTGTGCAAAATTGTCGCTTTGTAAGTCATAGAAATAAAAAATATAACAAAAGTTGTTCTATTGTGTGTACACACTAGAGTTTTAAGTTCCTCAAGGTGAAGAAACTTGGGCTCAGCCTCAAGGTGTATCATGTAACTTTTGAAGCCCATTTAATTGGGTTTTTTTTGTGAAACTTAGCCCATTTATTGTTTATGGGATATCCATTGAAACCTAAGAACTCAGAATATTTTAACCTGGAAAGTAGAGAAGAATTAAAGAGAAAAATATGTAACTTATGAATAAAAAATTAAAAGATGAAGATAGGGCATACTTGAAAAGTAAGATAATTTTTTTTTTTTTGAAAAACATTTGTTGCACCCCTTGTTAGTTAGCATAATTTTCATGTCTTGCTGTAGATACTAGAAAGAGCGATAAGAACAAATTAAAAAAATTGAGAATAATCTCTTTTCTCAATTGAGTAAGCACATACCATAAGGTTCTTACTAGGAAAAGATGTACTGAACAGCAAGACACACTTGGTGGTGTATACCCTTAAAGTCCTCAACATTTTTGGGTACTCAAATACCCTTGAATTGTAATACAAAAATTTTCAAGTAGGGGCTCATTTAAAAGGGTAGAATGGATATTTATATAAGAAAATAGTGGCATTCTATTAGTAGTTGAAAAATAATTAATGCATCTTGAAGGTGATGTTATTGTCCACTATTGTTAATAATGTTTCTATTTTACCATTGACTAATTACTTAAAATACCCCTAGACAAAAAATTACTACACTAGAGGATAAGGGTATAGGACTTTAAGGGTATACACCACCAGGTCTTGTTGCTCTGGAAGCAGCAATGTCTCATTGGTTCCATAGGTCAATCATTCTATTTCTTCATAGACCCAGCCAATTTTTGTTGAGATTTGGCTGAGTCAGACTGGCTGACTCGGGCTTGTGCCCTGTGCAGTCCCATGCCAGGTTTGTGTGTTTAATCACTGAATAATACAATCCTATGGCCCTTCTCTCTCTTGTGCTATAATGCCAACCTTGATGACCTAAAGGCTTTGTTATCACATGCCTCATAAAGCATCGAAGCCCTTGCCTTCAGCCTAAATTTAAGACCTCAAGGTTTTGGGATTAGCCTCGAAGTGTAATATTGAATCGAGTCTTGAAGAGTTCCCGTTAATTATTTATGAAAAGATATTATTAAAATTTTATAGAACTTGAAACACAACAAAACTTATTAGCGTAGAAACATTGCTAAAAATAGTTTGGGGCATCATTTTTCACATTGCTAGTTTAGTAATAGTATCTACTTTAACAAATAAGAAATTACTAGCACATGCTTCTACAAACTGCTCATTCTGTTTCATATTTCATTTGTTAGACATCACAAATTCCAAGCCATTGTCAATAAATGAGTCAATTATTACATAACCATAAGAAAATGAAACTTAACTTTATAGAAAAAATTGCACGGAATCGCGTGGTGAGCACAAAGCGAACTATTCTTTCGCTAGTGACATTTATGGGCTGAGGGAGTGCCAAAGCTAGTGAACATTAAAATCAAGTCTCATGACCATTTCAAAAGGGAGAAAAAAAATAAAAAAAAACCCAGCTTCTTATTGAGGTCCTCAACACAATGGTTTGAGTCTTGCAGCTAACCTACCTAGAAAAAAGAACTATTCATCTTCGTTTGGATGGTTCAGCTTGGTTTGCACAGAGACGTTCCCTTGTTCCAATGCCTAGTTTTTTTTTAAGAGAGTTAACTATTATAATAACGATATCAAAATGTACAGTCAAAAGGGGTTCCCCAAGAGGTAACCCAATTCATCCCCGAGGGTTTAAAAAGAAAGTTCCAACATCTAGTTGACTTGATGTCGTTCCTTTTCTTTTTTTTATTGGTGATGCAGGTGCAGGTAGTTTTCTTGTGGCCTTCTGTCATGAGATTTGTGCATCTACCTAGCGTTTTAAAATGTGTGTTGCAGTCTTGATGCGACGATGCAATCTAGATGCGGATGGATCACCCCGATGCGTTCATCCATCTGTTAATAATTTGAAGTTGTTAGTTGCATCGTTGGAGTCTGTCAACACTAGAGAGTGTGGCTTGCAAGTTAGGCAAGCATATTATAGGGTGTCCTTTCATTTTTTCCCCTCAAGATTTGTGGGAATGGTCTTGTATTTGGTACTACAAAGATAGCCTTATGGTGGATCTGCATGAAGCTATTATTTAGCAAGTCTAAGAAAATATATGACTTCTAGAAAAAAAAATGAAAAAGAAACTATAAGACCCTTCCAAGGGTATTTTATGAGAAGTGTTGGAGACAATGAATGTGATTGATAATTTCACGTGCCTAGGAGGCTGTTGTAGTAATAGGAGATTAACGGACCTCAGTCACTTGGATTCATTACAGCCTGATTGTAATGATGGATGTCGATGTATAGAGTGGCAACCCCTAAAGGGACACCACCCCAAGGTGGGCTTCATTCTCGCATTATCATTCGATTGGACTGTGGAGTGAGTGGACAATGGAAAACCATAGTCTATCATATTATTGTACAATTTCCGCCAAATATCAGGCTATATTGCCAGTAATGCATGTCACATAATCAAAATTTGAATGAGATCAGACTGCTCTATTTCTTAATATCTTTCACCACTCTTTGGATTCTTCTAAGTACTTCCTCTTTATTTCTTCTCATCATTCGAAGCAGCGTCAACACAAAGTGAGAACTTTGGAGGGATGCTGTAGAATCTAAAGGTTTTAAAATTAGCCGAACAAATAGACTATATGGAATGCAAGTTTAGTAATAATAGGAGTAGAGACAAGAAAGTAGTTAAGATTGACAATCAAGAAAAACCAAAAAGTGCTCAATTTCTTTTGATATCTTGGGTCGATAGTTTAGGAAAATAGAAAGATTCAGGAAGTTGTCGCACATAGAATTAAAGCTGGGTGGGGGAAGTGGAGATGTGCAACTGGAGTTTTATGTGATCACCACACAACCAATGAAGCTGACAGGAAAGTATGTATCTTTGCTTTATGGGCACAATGTTGGGCAGTCAAGAAACACCATACCCATAAGATGAGTGTAGCTGAGATGAGGATGTTGTGATAGATGAGTGGCAAGACATGAAGAGATAGAGTCCGAAATGAATACATTCCGAAGAACTTAGGTGTGGCTATAATAAGCGATAAGATGATAGAAAGTAGACTTAGGTGTGTTGGTTATATGCAGCACACACCCAATACAACACCTGTTAGGGGACATGAGTTGTTTCAAGTGGAAGGCTAAAAAGGGCAAGGGGTAGACCCAAAAAGATATGGTTGATAATAGTGAGAAAAGATATAGGGACTTATGACTTCACTTAGGGTATGGCTCTTGATAGAGCAGGATGACATACTATGATTCGTGTAGTCGACCTTAAATAGTTGGGAAAAGGCTTTAATGATAATGATGAATTCTTGGGGCACATTCAAACTAACTTCCACCGTATTTCGCTCGGATGGTTTTTGTTTCACCTTACCCTCGAATTTCTACTTCTTATTTCCGTTTGTTTCCTATGTTTACTCATTTTTTAGGGGTTATATCTCCTTAAACTCCAGAATTTTTTGAGGCCCTAAGAGATCAGCAAATGCAAGAGCGGACTTTACAAAAGATCTCACTATCTCTTGGGCCACAAGCTACAAAGGCCTTAACTTTTTCTCTATAGCAAACTTCACATCCAATTGGGCGAACATTCTCACCTTCAAACCTTGGAGGAGGTTTGGATCCACCTCTTGGATACCCCCAAGCCTAGGTGCCATCAAACTCAATAGTGATGGGTGCTCCCTAGGGAAGCCCACCATTGTGATACAAGGGTATTTTTAAAATTCACGAGGGGACACAGTGGCAACTATCTGTTTATCTTGGTGTTGGGGGATTCATCTTTACCTGAAGTAAATTCTATAATGAAAAGATTCTTGGGAAGAACATCTTCTGGTAGAAGGAGATTACAAAAATGTTATCCTATGGGCTTCAAGGAAATCTGTGTCCTTTGAGATTGTCTCGCATTTTTTACCATATCCTTCACTTGTGCAGGCCTCTTTGGGTCGACTTCCGTCATAATTGGGGGGAAGACAAAACAAGGGACAAATCTTGGGATACATAGCACTGCCCAAATATTCTCTCTTCCCTCTCATCCTATTTGTCATCTTCTTTTATCTTTCCTGTATCTCTCCTTATTCTTCGATTGCTCCCTGTCTCCATCTTCTTTTCTTCTCTCACCTTTTGTCTCTTCCCATCTTTTTCCTTCTTAATTCTTATGGCAAACCCCAAATAGTTTGGAAAAGGCTCTGATGATGATGATGACCTTTCTAATTCTTCTTTTTCGTGCCCCTTGTCTACCTACTCTTCTTTTTCTTTCACCCATTATCTTACCTTTTCACAGGTTTATGTTTTTCCTTTACTGTACGTCTCCTGGCCCCACTTTTTTATCTGCAGAGATATTCTTTTGGTTTCTCCATCGCCTTCTGGATTATATGCAATCTTGTAGAGCACCCGATCTGTGGGCTGCCTCATCCCCTCTCTTGTGGGATACTTTTGTGAACATATTATACGTATATCATGATCAGCTTATTTTTTTTTAAAATAAAAAGACATCTTTCACGAAGTCTCCTTGTATATCTATTTCCTCAAGACTTCTTGTATTTTCAAAATGATATTATGGGATGGACCTATGAATAGTAAAAGTGAGATATGAGATAAAACATAAAGTAAGATGGCCATGATGAGAAAAACAAAAAATTGGATTTCATAGAAAATTAGATGCATTGTGAAGTAAAAGGTGGATAATAGCATCATGAGTGAACAAAAGGTTCACTTTAGAAAGTAGAATGGGAAGATTTCGTTATGAAGGAATAGTTAAACTTCAATTTTCCTTCTTTTATGCAGTTTTTATGTGTACCTAGAAGTCACATTGTCCCAGCAGGAGCAAGTGTTGGGGGAGGCAGGTTGTCATTAATAAGTCAGATTTGGATGTCTTTTCTTTCGTGATATTTTCTTTCTTCTTTTGCTAACTAAAGTTTGTACACTCACAACTGCTTCCTCCCTTATGTAAAGTTTGTCCTCTTGTGATTCATTATTGAAGTGAAAATATGAGTTAACTTTTGTCTTATCAAGGGATCAATCAAATGAATTATGTTTTTGTAAGGAGTCGATGCTGTTTGGAAAGCGAGCATCTTTCTCTTAGCAGTTTTTTTATCCTTCCAGTAGCCTCTGAATGTCATTTCCTCTTGGGTTCTACTTCTTAATTTTTCCCTTATCCCTGCTAGTTATTTTTGGCATAGGATTAAGCAGAGTCATTTTATTTCAATGGGTTGTGGGTATCTGCCATTGCCATTTACTCAGATTCTAGCAAATTATTAGTTACGGCGAGCTTGAGAAGTAAGAAGTACCTAGGCTCATCCTAATAACAAATGCATTGTTTTTGTGGTGGTTATTTGTATTTGAAGCTTCTAAATTCATTGTTGTTGGTGAGAATCTCATGCTCCAAAACTGACTTACATGCAAAAGGATTTAATTTTGTAAAGGGATTATCATATTATTAGGAGTCTTATTGTGAATCCTTTGATTAATGTTGTGAATACTGTTAAGCTGGACTCTAACATGAACTTTGTCTGTCAATCACTGGCCTGGGGTTGAGTCAACTACCCAATGGGTTGACCTCGCATGTGATGCACATTGTTTTGGAACCTTTAAGAATCTTTGGCTGTAAAAAAAAATACACCAAAAATTAAAGGTTTACCATAAAATAAAACATGCAATTTGAAAAGGACAAAAAAAAACTCTCATACGACCTAAATGTAAAACCCAAGATCGATAGGCTCATAAATTAAATTATCCCATGTAAATGCTCTGCACAATTCATGATTCATCTAATTCAAAATCTGATGTTGTAGACACAATTTTGTTTTGGGAAAGCTTGTTTTCAAATAAAAAAATCAGAAATTTAGGATCTTTTATGTTTTATACTCCTTTACATGAAAATTTTGGGAAAGCTTGTTTTCAAATAAAAAATCAGAAATTTAGGATATTATATGTTTTATACTCCTTTACATGAAATTTTTTAGAAACTTAAAAGTTTCTTTATTACGTATTGTAAGGTTTGTAGGCCACTTTGCTGATTCGGACTTTTTGTTTTCTTTCATTTGTTGAATCACTTGTCCATTCATTCTAAAATAGGTATGACGAAACCTGATCTGGGGTTTACCTAAATTAATCCGACAATGGACCAGGTTGGGTTCATCAGGGTCTACCGATCATGTTTACATTGGATCTAACTTGTGCATACTATTTTGACTCTTGGTGCTTTCCCCCCTACAAATTCTCCAAAATGAGCAATTTCCATTGATGAGGAAGATTGTGAGTCATCCTTTAAGTTAGAGCCCTTTATTTTGTTTGGAGAACTCAGGACATTCTGATTGTCTAATGTACATTAAACCTCGTGTATTACTTTTTCACTATCTTCAAAATCCAGGGGCAGATTCAGTGTTACTACTTTAGGAGGCTTCATGTGATGAATGGGCATGGTTTAGTAGTTTCACCATGCGGAGGTACTCTCTAGTTTCACCATGCGAATGTACTCTCATGCACGATACTCTCTCTCTCTCTCTCTCTCCAAAAAAACAAAAACACCCATTTTGTGGTGTTTTATGTTGCAACGATTGTAAAACTGCTGATAAGAACGGGCTGGCTAATTCAGAGTGGAAGTGAAAAGCTGAGGCGTTTCCCACTGATCAGATGGAGTTTTGGTGCAAGCAGGGTGAGAACGAATGAAAATCTGTTACCATCTACTTACCCAAGTGAGGGAGAATGTGTTCACACTCACTTTTTAGAGATGTGAAGTGGTGCCCTTGTTAGACAACTTTGGGGAGTCATGAGTGGCATCTGTTGATGTTGGCTGGTCACTCTATATATCATCTTTCTGAAGAATGTAGAACTTCCCTTGAGACCCAAGGGTACAGAATTAAGCTATTGTATCAGGAAAGAGAATCTGTAGTGGTCTTTATTAGCCCCAAGTGCATTGTAGGTTGAGTATAAGGGTTTCTGAAGAATGTAGAACTTCCCTTCAGAACCAAGAGTACAGAATTAAGCAATTGTATCAGGAAAGAGAGAACCTGTAGTGATCGTTTTTAGCCCCAGGTGAATTGTAGGTTGAATATAAGGGTTGGTATATTTATTAGTAGTAGCTATGTAAATATGCATGTCTATCTTGTCTTGTGTGATATATTTTGGAAAACATTGCGTAGCACATATGTATTGAGAAACCAATTGGAAATGCTAGACCATATTCGATTTTTCTTTTCTGAAAATTTCAATTCTTTTCAAGTGGATTTGTCAATTCTTTTTCTTCACTTTCATGATTTACTTTTTTATACTTTAAAGCCTATTAGAACCATTTGATTTTACTGTTCGATCTTGAGTCCTAGATGTTCCAATTTGAATGCTGCATTCCCTGTTCTTCATGAAAACATGCATCTGTTCTATGGGTTACCACTCCTTGTTGTTTTCTTTCCAAAAATAAATTATATATTACATGTAGTATGTGGTATTGAATGGGGTACTCAACAGATGATGGAGATGTGCAGCTTTCTTAGCCTGTCTTCAAAACAACAACAGTTGCCCCACTGTCCATTGATGAGTAGATAAAGTTGATGTCTGGTCTGAGTATCTCGCAACATACTTTTTGCAATTCTAGTAGACGGTCCCCTCTTATCAGTCAATATGAAAATGTCAATCTCTTAAATATACTGTCCTTTTTTTAATTGCATATAGTCCCTTCTTACCAGTTAAAAATAAACAATGTCGATCCCTTAATGTAGCCGTCCTTTGTTCATCATGGTCACTAAAGTCCATATCATTGAGAGCACTTTCACTGCCCTTGCTATATATAGGATACACCATTGGTGGTTAGAGGTAGTCCGATTGTCACAGGTCAGAATACCTAATTTCATATCATCTCGTAAGTCCCATCAGAGGCAGCTATAGATTTAAGTATTTCAGGCTAATGAATGCACATGTACAAACAATCAAGCCCAAACTTGCATGCAAGGCAATATTTTCCATTGACCAGGTTCGATAAAAACTCGAGGCCCAAAAGGACAAGGATACAAATTGTGTAAATTGTGAAGTTATTGTGGTTTGAAACAAGTACCAAAACAATGGCATGAAATATTTTCTTTTTTATGAATTATACGTCAGTAATACTGATAGATGTTTGTATGCCGAAGTTTATATGGTGCTATAGTTATTTTATGCCAAATATATGTCAAAAACATTGTTCATCTCTCTCTCTCTCTCTCTCCAATGAAATTTTTTGGAGCTGACTTTATCCATAGCCCTTTCAGGCTTTCCAGATTGAGTTGTCTACTCTCTTTCAGTGGCTCTTTTTCGCATGTGTATCCTTCATATGAGGACCCTGGGGATCAATATTTGGGCTTATTTTCAAGGATTGGTTCAGTTTATCTCGACTATCTAACTATTCTATTTGAAGGATTTCACTAAGCTATTGGGGCTTATGTCTATTTCCCGGGTTCGCTGAGCTGATTGGATTACAAGAAAATGAATTATCTTTACAAATTTCAATGTCCTTTCAATTTGATTATCTATTACAATTTCCTTGCGTTGTGCAAATAAGTATAACCAAATTTTGTGACCACTCTCAAGTCCTAACACTATAGCCATGAAACTTTGAGTAATAAAAATAGTGCTCGAGTAATAAAAATAGTGCAAGCTTTCTATGCTTTCCCTACCTACAACATAAAACTTGTATACTTCCCCTTATCCAACCGTCCATTCTGAATGGAACGCTAAGATTGCCCCAATCACAATGTCACATCTCTACACTATTTTATTTTTAATCTTTTTCCTATAAACTATTTTAACACCAAATTTTGTACGTCCAATCCTCTATTAAATGCGCATTAGCAAAAAAAATAAAAAACAATATTTCCAACAAAATAAAATGATCAAAATACCCTTGAAAGTTTCTAGGAGTATTTTGTTCATTATATTTTATCGAAATTATTTTTAATATTTTTTATGGGTGAGCCCCAATGAGAATATGACACGTACCAAATTTTATGTTCATACAATTTGTATATAAAAAATTAAAAATAAAATACTTTGAGACGTCGGATCTAAGATCAAACGGTGAGTAGCTCTTTTGATCAAAATTGGATGGCTGGATGGTAGGGGAAGCATAGTTCTTCTATACTGTAGGGGAAGTATAGAAACCTTTCCCATAAAAATGACTCTTCTACAAACTTCTATGTTAGACGGGGTTTCAATTCGGACGCTGATGGCCAAACTTGCAACTTTACTGTAGTTGTGCTTCTTTCCCTTCTTCCCTTTTTGTCTGATTTTATTTTCTCTTTTCCTTTCTTTATTCTTGTTGTTCTCTTTGTAACTGGTTCACTACCTTAATGAAATTCGTGTGCTTTCTCAAACAAACAAAAAAAGAAAAGAAAAAACCTCCTCTACAAACTACATACTCTTTACAAGAAACTTAAAATTAACTTGATGAGTCTTCCTTAGTCTTTTAATAAAAATTTTAAACATGAATTACTTCACCAAAGAACTACACTAGTATGATCACAAAGAAGATGATCCAGATGAGTTTTTTTTTTCCTTGATAGCTTAGCTGAGATTGAAACTTAGACTGCACTCATGCCCCCTATTGCAAGTCGGAATTCCACTCATGGTGCATGAAGCGTCAATGGTATGCATGCTGTTTCATTTCCTGAATCAACAAGATATTACAGATCAGTTTCATTGCTTTCCCTCGGAAGTTAAGAATTGAAATACCATGGCCAAGGTTCAAAATCCAACTATGCTACCTAAAATGCAAAACTCATTCCAGTCATCATTCTCATTCAATGTATATAAACTGAAAGAATAGCTAGTGATGCAGGAGATGTAAATTTTTGTTTCCTGATCTTTAATATGTTATTTTTCTTTGGTAGGTTTGATAGATTCAAGCCTTAGGCATTTAGAAGAAAACGAAGGGCGACTCAGTGACAGTTTCTAAAACAAATAAACAATCCACCTCAATTACATATAGGCCATATATCTACACAAAATCATTCAGTAGGTGATTTGGAGTGATGATCCGGATTCTCTCGAGTCTCATACATCTATCTTATCTGTTCTGAACAGGAAGCTCATGGGCTAGCTAGAAGCCAATGAGAAAGCAATTAGAATCTGTGGAGATGAAATTCAAGCATTTCATGCTCATCTCTGGGTCTCGTGCTGCCCTTCTCTGACCTCCACATCAAAAAGGCCTGATGAGCTTTTGTGATGCACATCTCTGAAAAGCCACTTTCCTTCCTCAATGATGCAAATTGGGTCATTTTAAATTCAGTATTCAGATAGCAATCTTCTTTTGCTCCCACTCTTGTTTTCAGTTCTGTTTGGTCCATTACTCTGTGCCTCTCCCCTCCTTTTACAGATGCTCCCTTTATCTCTAGCTTCATTCTTCTCCTACACAATGCTGGCTCAAGTAATGGAGATGGGGTTTTTAATTGGGCTTTGCCTTCAGCGGATAAGAGGATGCATGGTTGAGCACCAATCACCTTGTGGGGGCTAATCTTTATCCAGATGCTTTTCTAGGCTTTCCAAATCATGGGTCCACTCTGTTTCTATGGCTTCCTTTATTATGGGTTTTATCCAAAAGGTGAGGTCCCACTTCTAGGGCCCTTGCTTTGGGTTATCTTCAGGGATTGGTTCAGTTTATGCTGAGTGCCTTCACTAGCATGATTGAAGGAATTCACTAGGGATATGTTTGGGAAGAGGTAGTTTATGCAATCACGTGCAATAACCCTAAGGAACTTATGGAGGTCAATGGGGGTGTAGTTTTTTGCTATGTCCTTATCGTATCAAGTAGATATTTAGGCCTTATTTACTAAGGACTTGGTAAGACTCCCCTTCTTTTTTCTGTTATTACAGAGCACAGTGAGGCACACAACCTGACCATGGTTGAACCATGGTCATCAGCCAAAATTCCAATCCAAACCATGCCCAGTCCATTGTTTGGAGCGTGAACCACACAAGCTTTAAGCTGTGAATCATGGCTTGATATACTGCATGCACATGTGTGTATGCTACACAATATATAGGCAGTTTATAAACTGTTTTTCCCAAGACACCCAGTTGAAAAGAACCATTGTACCACTGAATGTCCATCATGATTCATGTCCATAGTCCATCTCAAGAATGGAAGGTGGATGGCCCATCTTGTGTATTGTACAACTTGCACATATGTGCAGGTTACATACATGTCCAAGCTTTTTTTTTTACCCACTCACTCATTGCATTCTCTTATGGGGTGCTTGGCAAATGGCACTTTAGGAGTATGGAAGGAAGGAAGTGGAATTTGGAAGCTGGGACTTTTGAGTACATGGTAATGAAAATTGTTGTAGGCATGTTTGGATGACAGCTAATCTTATCAGGAGTAGATTAGCTTATATGAAATTAACATAATATACATAATACTATTTTGTTAGTTGTTTGATTTATACTTTGTATTATATAATATATTATTTAATTATTTAATTTTTTTAACCATTTTTAGCTATTTTTAGTTATTTCCTGCTAAAAACAGTGAATTTCGGCACTTCCATTTGAAATTTGAATAAAGTAAAAGGTCATAAACTTATATGCAAAACTATCTATAAATATATTTTATATAATTTGTAAGGGACATTGTCAAACAATAGATAATTCGTTACCAAGATTAACTTTATAGAAGCACTAAATTATCAATAAGAACGAAGTACATCAAAAAAAGCCTTATTTGGTAAACTATCTAAAATTTTGGGGATTCTGGAACTTGGGTTTGATTTAACTTGTGATTTTGTAAAATTGGACTTCGTAAAATTAGCCAATTCAAATTGGTCATTGAAATTCTCATCGAGTGATATTTTTGAATGAACGTGATTTTAAGATCAAACTCGTCTATGGCAGATCTAGCAAAACGTACAGTTTAGATGACAAAAAAGATAAAAATAAATAACATGGTTAAAGTTGACCATTGCGCCCCTGACCTGAATAAGATATGGTATGCATCATTCATCAACTATTAGTTCACTAATTGTATTAAAAAATATGATCTCTAATATATGCCACAGTAAAAGAGGACAAATAAATTTGAGTTAATGACACGTTTGGTTTGCGTGAAAATATTTTCTAGAAAATATTTTTATTTTAAAAAATTATCTCATGAATATTTTCATACCAATTGATCTTAATGCATCTTTTTATATCAATTGGCAACTAATTGATTAAAAAATATTCTCATACTTGATCATATGAGAGAATTTTTTCATATGAACCAAATCTTTTTTTGAACGGTTTTATTTTTCTTTATTTTATTTAATTTTATTTCATGTGAACCAAATCTCCCCTCCCTCCCTCTGTTTTCTCAAGCTCCGCAAGGTAATCTATGACGGGTCCTCATTCCCCCCTCTCATCTAACTCACATTTTAGTTTTTCCTTCTAATATTTTGGACCAATTATTCTGTTTTCGAACCCTTATTTACCTAATTCTTTTCCTCTCTCAAAACGTCTACCCTTTTATACCTGGTCAAAAAAAAAAAGGCTTGCCCTTTGTAAATTCTGGCAAAGTATGATATATATGTGTTACTGGCAAAGTATGATATCTATGTGTTACATTTGGTGATAGTAAAAAATTCATCACACTTATATTTTTCTCAAAAGATTAAGGATATTATAGTAAAAAAAAAAAAGGATTTTTTAAAGAACAAGAAAGAAGTTCGGTGAACTTTATAAAAAAAGGTCAAGGAAGACATAATACTCATCATTTAGAGGTCACCCATTTTAAAGATAATGAGAAGGGATTTTCAAGAAGGAGATGGGTCTCCAAGAGAGCGATGTGGCCTAATAGATATGCTATTTTTCTATGGAGCTTTTGGGTTGGTAAGGCTTTTACTTCTAGAGAGGGTCTCTCGGTTGCTTTCAAGATTTCCTTTTCGATAGCTGTGTAGTGATAGGAAATATGAAGTTGATCGACGGTATTACTTCATCAGGAGAGCGGGTTTAGAAAAGATCGGTGAAGATTTTTTTACCAATATTAGGATAGATGTATATCTCTTGTAACAAAAAATAGTAGTCTTTATTGTGATAATGGATTTCTACTTGCCAAGGATGTGGAGATAAACCACGTAAATTGTGTGCTATTGTGGTGTAATTTTGGTTTTTGTTTTATTTCTTACACATAATTTATAATTGTATTCGTCTGTTTCGCATTTAACCAATTGTGTCCACAATCTAGAGTGGAATCTCGGTATTTGAGATTCCTAATTCCATGAGCATAGAGTTCCCGATAACCCTACAATATCGAGACCTCATCACCTCTCTCTCACATTTAATCCACATATTTACCTCAACAAATTTCCATGTTAATTTCACTAAAAGGTCCGCAGTATAATTCTTCATGACAATCATCAGATACATGATGCATGGCAAATATTTGAGGTATATTATTTTTCTCTCTTGAGAGTAGTTTGCACCGGACGTGCATGCAATAAGATTTCCGTTGCATGATATATGAAAGAAAATCACAGGAAGAACTCCCTATTCCAATTACTCCTAATCTCTTTGCCGGGTGTGTCTGGGTGGGAATTACGGTTCAAAAAAAAACGCACCTTAGCTAGGGAATTGATTTTTCAGGCAGGTTTGTTACTTGAATCAAACATGTGGTTGAGCATTCGGTACTTGCAATATTTCAAAACCCGAATGGGAGAAGAGAGATTTGTATTGGATCGTTGGTTCGGCGATCTAAATCGGGTCTGGATCAGTCCTAAATCGATGATCCCAAAAAACATTAAAAATAAATAAAATAAAATAAAAATTTAAATAGAGATTTATGATGTGGAATTAGAAAGACCTAAAAAATAATTAAACAATATTTTTTTAAAAAAAATAAATTATATATACATATTTATTTATTTATTTATTTATTTATTTATTTACAAAGAGAGAAGCTAGAGGTGGACATTCTACTGTTACCTTATCCACTTGGGCTATATCTCTTATGGGGATTTGAGTAATTGATAAAATCCCAACCACTGTTTGCAAAACAGGCCGGCCGGGTTACTCAAAACCAGCCACTGGCCAAATCAGGTTTTAATGTTCTCTAAAATTTTAGCTATAAATACTTATTTTTTCATTTCCCCTTTTTGACCACTACCGTCACAACACCCCCAAAAAATACAGGGCTAGAGGCCTACACTTCCAACAAAAACCGGCCGGCCGGGTTACTCAAAACCAGCCACTGGCCAAATCAGGTTTTAATGTTCTCTAAAATTTTAGCTATAAATACTTATTTTTTCATTTTCCCTTTTTGACCACTACCGTCACAACACCCCCAAAAAATACAGGGCTAGAGGCCTACACTTCCAACAAAAACCTTTCTCCAAGTTCACAACTCTGATCCATGTAGGTGCCCCAACTCATGTCTCTCCTCCAAAAAGACCTCAGCCCACTTTCTCTCTCTTTACATTTGTAGAAGGTCCACTTGATTTAATTTCGATTTTCGGCTCAAACCCACTCTTTTCTAGACGACTCACTGGATTTAATTTCAACTTAGGCTCAAACCCACTCTGTCTCTACGTTTTTAGAAGATCGGAGGGGGCGAGGGGAAGGGAAATCGTTCGAAACCCCCAACACGAACAAGGGAGTGGGGAATGGGGGAGTTTCACCCTCCACCCCCACCATGGAAGTTTCCGTAACCCATTTTTTTAGGATACTGGAACTTCAAATTTTACTGTAGAAATGAGAGTTGACAAACACGAACTGGCTACTGTGAACAACAGCCAAGAGTTCATGCTGCCAAACACCCCTTAAAGAAGATTGTATGGAACTTCCATAGACTCTTTACAAGGAGTTGGCTGCTGTTTATGGTGCGGTAGTCTGCCTGTTGGGCCACTAATCAGTGAGTGTCTCCCCAAGTTCAAGTCCCACCCATCATTGTGTAGAAGGTGACTGCAAGAATGGAGAAGCTGTGATTTTCCTTTGCCTTAATCCAATGGTTTACAGGAAGTCAGGCCATGCACTCCTACAACCCAAATGCCACTGAAAATTTGATTTCATGGGAGTTTAACCACCAATTTGGGCTTCACATTCCAAATGCTTTATCAGCACCTGTGGTATCAAAATATATACCAAAACCTGCCCATACGTTTAGGCAGCACATGCAGCATAGCAGTAGAAATGTATCTAAAATTGGTTTTTGCCTGTTGTAAGTTGAGCGTAATGCATAATTGGTAATTGATGATAGTAATGTTCAATCGGGACAGGAAACATGCTCTCATACCATTTTTTGAGTCACAAAATGGAAACACGTGTACACACATGCATAGAAGAGAAACACAATGCTTAAATGGCCACTCAGCAGACCACATGCATAGCAACATGGAGAGTCATGAACTTTTGGAGAACGAAATTCTAACGGCTCCTAATGAGGCACAAACCACTACAACAAAACCTATGTTACATATATGGTCCTTTTCTAGGAAACAGATCCTTATTATCTACAAATATAGTGGCCAAAAAACAAGCACACGCAATACAACGCGTAAGTCTCACAACCAACACATTAAGGGATGGAAGTTGTTGGAAATAACATGGACTCCAATCACTTGATGAAGAAACATGCAGACACTCCAGAGCAATAGAGCTTCCTCATAGCAAAACAAAAACCCATATGGAAGAACACCGAATCTAATATGTCCTAATGCAATCATATATCTCTCGAATGCCCAAGGACTCCATGGACCAGATCCATGCAGCAACAGCCTACGCTAAAAAATCCAAGGTTTAAGATGTTGAAACCCTAAACTCTAACCCTTTTACCCCAGATTTATGGGAAGTATGCCATACAACAGTTGTATTACTGTCATTACATAGCATACGGTATACTTTCCCCTATTTATTTGACGTCCAACCCATCTTATATGTAAACCCTCAATCAAATCCAAACTCCGTAATGTTCATCTGGAATTATTCAATTAGGATCCCACAGGCATATCAAAAGGCAACCACAGCCCCTTAATACTTCCCCTTAGTTGAAGTAGAATTCTCTTGGCTGTTAAGCACAGTTGTTCTATGAAGAACTAACCATCAGCCTCCAAGCATACTCTAATATCATAAGATTAGATGTTTTCCAAAATGATGTTAGAAAACAAACGTGGTGCTAGAAACCCAAGGGGTGACATGTTGAAACACTAGCACCCTAGTCTCCAGTATTTTCCAGTTATGCATTGGTTTTCCAATCCATTTATTTAAAGACCCTCTTGCAGCAACTAAACCCCATTATGATGCATCTGCCCAATACCCCAGTAAAATTCCCTTGGACAGTTAGGATCATCAAAAATACACTAACAGTCTCTTGCAGAGTTGGGAAATTACCCTTGAGAAACCACCAAAATAACTCTAGGGATTTACAAACTACTCATGAGCCATCAACTTACTAAAATATCCTGGAATTGATTCTTTTTTTCGTTCTTTTTATCATTATCATGGATCCAAATTTTCTTTGCTTGATATAATCAATTTCAGACATCAAGTTTGCTTGATTAGTGGTCATGGGCATCCAACCACTTGTCTCGATAGAGGCCTTGAGCCTTAAAGCATGGAAATTCTAGCATGTCCAACTGATGCAAATCACATACAAGAAAGAACAATGTATACAATTGCAATAAATTACTGATCAATATGGGACACCATGAAATACAATTGGTCTTTAATGGGTCGTTTGGGTCCTTGGATATGCAAATCATGGGTTTCTCTCAATATCTGGTTTTGCAAATTCTAGTATATGAATATCTGGTTTTACAGATTCTAGTATATGTAAAAGCTGATATTTTTTTTGATAAACGATGTTGTTTGGCTGGCTATTGGAAGAACCCCAGTATATGAAAAATACTCTGTTTGGCACCATGAAGATGAAAACCAGGTTTTGGTTATTTGTTGTTAATGCAGTTTAGCCATTCATTCTATAAGTTGATGATTCCCTTGTAATACATGGCCAATAAAAAAGATTTTTTGAGAATAAGTTATTAATAATATAACAAAAAAATTAGACGGTTTCAATCATATTTTTTGATATTTCTATAGGTCAAATTATGATATCCTCTCTCACCCTCACTCTCTCTCTTTATATGTACACGACCCATGATAAGTTATTCCCACATTAGATTTATGTAGTACATGACATGTGGGTTTTCACATGCATTACCTTAAAATATCATTGAAATCTTGGATCATTTGCAATTTCAGGGGGTGTCTTTGTTGAGGATTGATGTCTTGTATTATGAGGAAATAGATCTGCCAACGTGGAGTTAAAAAGATGATTCCGGAGGGCCCGTAGGGCTTGAATCCGTACATGAGATTCGATATGTATGGGACTTGATATATATCTAAGACTCGATATATATTGTTGCGATTGGAGGTTCATCTGGGGTTAAGGGTTAAGGGAAAAACACATATCTCTTTGTAATTAGATAAAAACTGAGAGGCGTGAGGAAGATAACGAATTGTAACCCTATTCTCCATTGTCAGTAAAGAAGCTCTAGTTCTAGTATGCTGCTAGATGATTTTTCCTCCTCTAGTGTTTCAGACTCTTTTAGCTCCACCTGGACTGTCGATCTTTCTCCATCACTTTCATCTACTTGCACTTTGTTATGTTGCATGTTGATTGACTTCACCATGTGAGATTCATCAAACACAACATCCCTGCTAAGTACAACCTTTTGTGAAGTAGGATCCCAAAGCTTGAATCCCTTCACTCCCTTTTCAAAACCAAGAAAGATGTATTGCTTAGACTTAGAGTCTAATTTGGAACGTTTCCCACTTTGCATATGGACATAGGCTGGACATCCGAAGATCCTCAGCATAGAGTAATGTACCGGCTTTCCCGTCCACATCTCCTCTGGAATTTTGCAATCAATCGCTGTAGATGGTGACCTATTAACGATGAAATAGGCCATGTTAACTGCTTCTGCTCAGAAACTTTTCTTCAAATCTGCATTTAATCTCATATTATGAGCTCTTTCCAAAGAGTCATGTTCATCCTCTCAGCCACACCATTTTGCTGAGGAGTTTTCGGTGTGGTAAAGTGACGTACAATCCCCTCTTCTTTACAGAATTCTTGAAATTCTCTGGACTTGTACTCCCCTCCATTATCAGATCTCAAGCATTTCAGTTTCTTTCCTGTCTTCCTTTCTACCTCTGCTTTCCATTGTTTAAACTTCGTGAATGCTTCACTTTTGTGTTTCATGAAGTAGACCCAGACCTTTCTTGAGTAATCGTCAATGAAGGTAATAAAGTATTCTGCCCCACCCTTGGATTTGATTGGTGAAGGCCCCCATACATCAATGTGTACATAGTCTAGTATATCCTTGCTTGTATGAATTGCAGTTTTGAATCTAATCTTGCACTGTTTACCGAAAACACAGTACTTACAGAAATCCAGTTTACAGGCTCTGATACCCTTCAACAATTTTCTTTTATGAAGTTTCATCATACCTCGTTCACTCATATGCCCTAAACGCATATGCCACAGATTTGTCTCATCTGTGTTGGACTCAACATCTGTGGTTACAGAAGCTTCACCTGTAACTGTATTCCCTATCAACCTGTATAGGTTTCCAGTCATCTGACCTTTCATGACAACCATAGACCCCTTACTAACTTTGAGGACTCCACCTGTTGTTGTATACTTGCAACCATTCAAATCAAGAGCCCTTAGGAATATTAAGTTTTTTTTTAATTGTGGGACATGCCTCACATCTGATAAGGTTCATACTATCCCATCAAACATATTGATTTTGATAGTTCCTATTCTAATGGTGTTGCATACCGCATCGTTCCCCATTAGAACAGACCCACCACTATATGATTTGTAGGTTTCAAACCAGTTTCTATTGGACACATATGAAAAGAACAACCAGAATCTAAAATCCAAGAATCAGTAAATTGATTCTTACTTGAAGATATAGAGAGAAGATCTTCATCATCTCCGTCAGAGTTATTGGTCATGCTAGCTTCATCAGATGTTTTTCCTATTTCTATCATCTTTATATCCTCTTTTCGAGCAGTCTCTCTTCATATGACCTTCTTTTTTGCAGTAATAGCAGATAAACTTGCCCTTCCCCTTTGATTTTAACCGACTTCTGCTTCCAGACCTCCTTTGATTTAATCTGCCCCTTTTATGACTCTCTTTGTGTTTTCCAAAAAAACCTTCTCGTTAAGATTTAATATTGCTAGTCTTCTTCCTTGTCTCGTTTGACATAAGAGTAGCAGTGACTTCGTCCGTCTCAAGAGTCTCCTTCCCGTACAGTAGAGTCGTAACTAGGTGATCGTATGATCCTAGAAGCGAAGCCAACAGAAGTAGGGCCTTGTATTCATCCTCGATTTCGACCTCAAGACTTGCTAACTGGCTTATGATCTGGTTGAACTCGCAGAGATGTTCAAGCAGAGCTGTGCCTTCTTCCATCTGAAGAGAATACAACCGCTTCTTCAAGAACAATTTGTTCGTCAGAGATTTTGTCATGTAGATACTCTCGAGTTTTGTCCAAACCTCCAGAGCAGTTTCAAGATATCCACCACATAACGTAAGGCATCATCTGAGAGATTCAGACGAATCACACTTACTGCCTTTTCCTCCATCTCTTGCCACACTTCATCGTCCATCTTTGCTGGTTTCTTCGATTTCCCTAGCAAAGCCTTAATCAGACCTTGTTGTATCAAAATATCATTCATCGCCAAAGGGTGAAATTGTACTTTCCATTGAACCTCTCAATGTCATACTTGAAGCTTGAGCCTTTTCCTATCATCGTGATAGCAAACCCCAGATCGCAGGATAACCTTGTAGGCTCTGATACCAATTTATAGAAACGAAAAGCAATCCACGAAAACAAGAAAGAAGAAACAAA
This sequence comes from Amborella trichopoda, assembly GCF_000471905.2. The sequence goes on along the minus strand of NW_006497610.1, from coordinate 1,266,650 downwards.
CACAAAAGAAAGAGACAACCAACCACAATGCAAAGATATACGTGGTTAGCAATCACATGGTGAACCCTACAGTTTGGCAAAAGGCAGAAAGAAGCGTGTTCACAAAACCCCTGTGAGATACGGCTTTGAGGACATGGCAGACTTTGCTCTAACTGTTGGTACTGGGGAAATCGACTCCTTCGAAGATACTCTAAGTGATGCACAAAATGATAAATGGATGACAGCCATGATGAAGAAGATGGAGTCTCTGAAAAAGAACAAGACTTGGAAGCTTGTCAAGAGCTCCAAGAGAAAGAAAGTAATTGAGTGCAAGTGGATCTTTCGGAAGAAAGAGGCAGCAACAGAAAAGGAATGTGAGAGATTCAAGGCTAGGCTCGTAGTAAAGGGCTACGCTCAGAAGGAGGGAGTGGACTACAATGAAATATTCTCTCCAGTTGTCAAGCACACTTCAATAAGGCTATTACTTGCTTTAGTAGCCATGTTTGATTTAGAGCTAGAACAGCTTGCCGTGAAGACAACGTTTCTTCATGATGATTTGGAGGAACAAATCTTTATGGAGCGACTTGAAGGCTTCAAGGTGCATGAAAAAGAAGATCAAGTTTGCTTGCTCAAGAGATCGCTTTATGGTCTTAAGCAATCTCCCAGGCAGTAGTACAAGCTCTTCGACTCTTTCATGGTGCAGATTGGTTATTCAAGAAGTGAGTATGATTCTTGTGTTTATTTTAAAGTTCTTGATGATAATTCCCTTATTCTCTTGATGATTTATGTTGATGACATGTTCATCACTGCCAAGAATGCATGTGACATAACTTCTCTCAAGTCTATGTTAAGTTCTGAGATTGAAATGAAGGATCTAGGGGCTACTAATAAGATCCCTGGTATGGAGATTCATAGAGATAGAAGTTCACGTAAACTCTGAGTAACTCAAAAAAGGTATGTTGAAAAGGTGTTGGAGCGTTTCAACATGGAAAAGGCCAAGTCATAGCACTCCATTGGCGAGTCACTTCAAGTTATCTGAACGGCAGTGTCCCACTACGAATGAGGAGATAGAGCAGATATCTCTGGTGCCCTATGTTAGCGCAGTCGAAAGCCTCATGTATGCTATAGTTTATAGCAGACCGGATTTATCTCATGCTGTCGATATTGTCAGTCGATACATGAGTAATCCTGGAAGGGAGCATTGGAATGTTATTAAGTGGATTTTCAGATATCTGAGCAGGATATCAGATCTCGAAATTATGTTCAGCAGGAAGATAAGCCCTACAGAACTTGTGGGATATGTCGATTCCGACTATGTTGGTAATTTGGACAAGCGAAAGACTACTACAGGGTATGTCTTCACACTAGCAGGTGGACCTATTTCATGGAAGGTAATGCTTAGGCCCACGGTGGGATGAAGGCCAACGGGTTGCCTGAGCTGGGAACACCCGCGAGGAATGCCAGGTGGGCACCGAGGTGTGCGCCTTAGAACAGCGCATCTAGGGTCCACGGGTCAGCCCGAGCAAGGCAACCCCACGCAGTATGGGTTGAGAGCTTCGTCGTGTGCGCCTAGGCACCACGGCGACGTGATGGCTTGCGGGTTGCCCGAGCAAGGCAAAACCACGCAGTTTGCCTGGTGGGTAGCGAGGTGTGCTCCTAGGCACGTGGCGTCGAGCTGTGCGACTTGACTGAGCGCATCGAGGGTCCACGGGTAGTTTCTGTAATTTGTACCATCTATCTAAGACTTGATATATATTGTTGCAATTGGAGCTTCATCTGGGGTTACGGGTTAAGGGAAAAAATACAGATCTCTTTGTCATTAGATAAAAATAGAGGCATGAGGAAGAGAGCGAATTGTAACCCTACTCTCCATTGTCAGTAAAGAAGCTCTAATCTCCCGTGGACGTAAGCACGTTGTCGAACAACATATATCTTTGTGTTGTGGTTGGTTGTCTCTTTCTTTTGTGTTTGTTTCTTTTTTTTGTTTTTGTGGATTACTTTTCGTTTCTACAGTCTCCAATGTGGCTGGCCTAATAAAGTCACAATGAAAGGCCAATATCGCATTTAGAGATCGGTTGAAATGCCGACTTATAGTCGCACCCGAGATACCAAAGTCGTGTCCAATTTTCCTATTTGTCAAGTTGTAACTTATAGTATGCAAAAATATGACCAACTGTTCTTGGACAACTACCCCCATAGTGTCCTGCAATGGACATCACTCTCTTATCATGTGCTCCAATCTCCTATATGTTCCTTGGGACATTCGTATTTGGTTACGACAATTGATGTATGTCGTCTTAACAATGTCTTCATCTTTGCTTGTAGGCAATACTCGAATAGGAATAGGTCTAGTGATACTCTCCACTGTCAGAACACAAGCTGCATAGGCACCTAGTAAGGCTGCTTTGAGTTTGTTGCTCTTCTTAAGATCATCTTCCATGCTATTCATGATGTTGTCTGTAGACATCCTTAAGAATAGATCCTAGATAGAAGAAAGCTCTAGTACAACGACACCCACATATTCATTCTCAATGCACATACTTATTACCCATGAAAAGTGCAAATAGTTTGCCACTACCAAGAAAAAGAGTTCAAAGACACATAAACATCCATATTCCATATTGCCAAGTTCATATTCCCCATGGTTCTAAAACAACAATCCTGACGAAAGATAGAGTGCATGTGTGATCCAAAAATCAAAATTGATGAAGCATAGCAAGTGATGCATGGACTAGGAAACTAGAGAATATACAAATGCAACCATTCCAACTTAGCAATTTTATGTAAAGGTTAGAAAAGTGGCAATGCTATGGCAAAAGAAATTTCAGGAGGACAATGCAAAATATTTTATGGGTGGCATTTAATAGTCCAATACTTCAATGGACAGGCCTCACCCCAACCTCCAACAGTTGCACGCCGTGTATTTCAACGGGTTAGCATCAGCTGACAGTCCTCATCCGTGCATTTCCTCCCAACTACCCTCTTTTTCATTTAAGGGAACCCTCCCACCCATTGGGAAGAAAGAGTTGCACACTAATGAGGGTTTTCAAAGGTCGAATACACACAATATAGCCGCTTTCAGAACCAGGTATTTGGATCTGGAGAAAGAGTGCCCCTCTCGAGGACCACCTGTTCACTGGTAAATAATCCTTGGTCCAACCGATTCACCCAATCCAGCACCCAGAAACTAGACATCGTGGTCTCTTGAATACCTGATATTCTTATGCATCCGGCTGTGGCAAGGCACCCCTAGCCTACCTAATTTAGTTCTATAGTCGCAACGGCAAGTGATGGTCACCCTTTTTTTCAACGGGTTAGCATCAGCCGACAGTCCTCATCCGTGCATTTCCTCCCAACTACCCTCTTTTTCATTTAAGGGAACCCTCCCACCCATTGGGAAGAAAGAGATGCACTAATGAGGGTTTTCAAAGTTCGAATACACACAATATAGCCGCTTTCAGAACCAGGTATCTGGATTTGGAGAAAGAGTGGCCATCCCGAGGACCTCCTGTTCACTGGTAAATAATCCTCGGTCCAACCGATTCACCCAATCCAGCACCTAGAAACTGGACATCACGGTCTCTTGAATACCTGATAAAGCAGCTATATTCTTATGCATCCAGTGGCAAGGCACCCCTACCTTACCTAATTTAGTTCTATAGTCGCAGCGGCAAGTGATGGTCGCCCTTTTTTTTCCAAGTAGCCCTAGATCAGAGTAGAGGTTGATGTGAACCTTTAGACCGCAGCAGTAGTTCCTTAGTGACATTGGATTTAGCCTTGCATCGCAAGCCTTTGGATTTCTAAGGTAGTTTCAGATAGTTCGATTAGTCGTGACCGTTCGTGTTAGGGTAGTAGTTCCATAGTCACAACTAGTGAAGTAGTTGAGCCTTGAAAGCTTACTTACCATTACCAAACTTGCAATCGTCAGTAGCCTACATAATGGCTCGATTAGTCGAGACCGTTAGTCCATCTAGGGTCTTCCTTAGAGCAAAGTTTAGCTGGCGCCCAGCAAGACAAAGATCAAATTTCGACAGTTTAACACCTACTGCTCAGTAAATAAAAGACTTCCCTTCATCAAAATCAAATAGTATAGTTATAGTAAGGAAGCTCATTTCATTAGCCTTCCTTACAAATAGAAGGTCTAACCCTAATTCCATAGTTCCAAGATAGGCGGTCATAGTTCCAAGATAGGCGGTCTGTAACTTCCACATAACCAATTCGCCGGCTGTTCACCCATCTATTCTATAATATAAGGTATTTCCACAAAAGTGGCGCAAGCCTTTGTCGGTAGCTAGTCATGCTAGGCCTCCATTGAAAACTCGGAGCAGCATATGAGAACAAAGTGCAGGCATGAGAGAGTTTGCTCAAAACTTGGAGTTGTCGAAGAACTACTAATTTTGTTTTGTTTTGTTTTGTAGTTCTACACGAAAAAATTTGTTCCACATGAAAAAATTTGTTCCACATGAAGAATTAAGCTAAATATATTGCCAGCTAAATATATTGCCAATATTACAGTCAATTTTAATAGTAAATCTAGAGGTCGAGACAGAGACTAATTAATGGGCACCAATCAGGAAATGCACAAAAGATATTACATTTCATTTAAATTCAACTCATGCTCTATTATCCTCACAATTTAATTTGATTCTTTAAGCAAACAACTGAATGAAAGTATTGATCTTTAAAGACAAGGAGCACTGCTCTGCCAAAATACTAGTCAAAATAGATTCCTTTGTAAATAGTAATTAACATGCAAAAATAAAAAAAGATGCATATGCATGTATTAACATAAGTTTGCATTGAAAACTTAGAGCAGCATATGAGAACGAAGTGCAGGCATGAGAGACAGTTTGCTCCAAAATTGGAGCTGTCGAAGAACTGAGGGAAAAACCCAGGTTTCTTATTCAGTTGCTTCTATCCATATTTGCAAATAGTAATCAAAACCAGAATAACATTGAATAAACTGAGGGTATACTTGCAAAGAAAAACATGAATAGGGAAAAAAAAAAAACTATGATTTACAATAAAGAACCCTAGATTTACACGAAAGAAAAATCAAACACAAAATGTCCAAATCCTGACCAACAAGTAGATGGAAAATTACAAAAACAAGCCACAAAAAAAAAAATCAAAGAAGGATTTGTACTTGTCGCTCTTCAGAAGTCACAAATGAGTCTTCTTGATAGAGGTTTTTTTCTTCAAAAAACCCAGCAACAATGGAGAGGGAAATGGACATCTGTTAATGGCGGAATGATTTCTGTTGTTGGTTGAGCATGTCGCTGGGCAGTGAGCAAGAGTGGCGGAAAGGTGCAGGCAAGGGGGTGCAATGGCTTGGGGAAGAAATTGGGGGTGGAGAGAGAAGATGGTAGGGGCGAGTTCTATCAACCGGCGGTCTCAATCACGAGGCCAATGCTAGGTTTTTGCAATTCTCCGATATGTTCATTCTAAGTCTTTTCTAGAATGAGTGTATGCTCTTTTTGGGTGCTTTTGAGGATTAGCAAAAGCTGGTTTTGACTGGTCAAAATAGATCCAAACAACACAACAAGTGTCAAAACCAGGATATCTAAAACCAGGTTTGCCATATGATAGGTCCCAAACGACCCATAAGTGACTTGGCAGATCCTGTCAAGCCACACGAACTGGCACTATAGTTGTTTATCTTGAAAAAAGCATCTCTAACCTATGAGACCCAAAACATCTATATGTGCCAGCAGTAGGAGCTCCAGCCTACATGCCAATCACTTCTAACAAATGATATACATTTGATATTAGTGAATGGGGGATCCTGTCAAGCCAAGCATAACACCACCATACTTCTCTCTCTTACGAAAAAGCATCTATAACCTAGGAGACCCAAACTATCTGACGAATGGCACATGTGCCAACAGCAAGAGCTCTGTCCTACATGCCAATTATTATTTCTTAAAAAGGACCCCTCTCAGTGACTTGGAATATTCTCTTTTCAATTAGAAAAGATGGTTGAAAAACATTACCTATAAACTTCAATAGCGAGGTTTGTCTCTCAAGGAAAAGAGAATAAAAAAATGTTCCCAAGGAGTTGGTGCCCAGTGTTCCCCCTGGATCAAGGGCACTGTCAAAATGCTTTTGATCTCTTGGTACCCCAAACAATACACTTTTGGTGGCTGACATCCAGTTGTCTTGCCATGTAATCTAGTTTCGCACAGCAATACAAGATCTTTCCTTAGAACCTTAGATGGCTCGAGTATATGCTGACATTGAATGCAGGGCTCAAGTATACATGGCCAATGCATCACACGAGCATAGCTCCTACAAATTTGGTCAGAGGGATGAGAACTCCGATACCCAAAAAAAAAAATGATGATAACAGTTACTTCGGAAGAACTATATACACATTGTCACTATGTCTATAGGAATGTACCACAACATGCTAGACTATGTGCATCCCAATCCAGAACTAATCAGTTAACTCCTTGCACACCAATGTCTCCTAGCATTTACACAAACAACAGCACATACATGCAGCCATGGCCATTGCCTTGAAATACAATTTCTCAAAAAGATAAAGATATACAAGGAGGACCCTTTTAACAAAGGGGATGTAAAAGACAGAAAAAACCAGCTAACTCCATTTTGAAAAATATCACTATAATAGAGGCCTAAACGTCCAGTGATTAAAAGGATGCTACATAATGATAAACAAGGAATGTAGCGCATCATGTTGATCAGAAAATAAACTCTCAACCCCAATTTTTTCATAAAGAGAATAACAGTTATCACCTCCAGGTGGGCATATCATTCTTTAATAGATCTGTCTACTGGGGAGTGGAATGGAATATCCATACAAATTTGGGCCATAAGCTCACGGCTCTTAGCTGAACATCTTTTCAACAAACACTAAGCTTTTCCTTCCATATATGGTGGATTAGGTGACTATTATTTTCCTCAGATCAATTTATTTGAATTTTCAGATTAGACAATGCATTCATTACCACTTGAAAGTTCAGATACAAAGCATCTACACATGACCACGGTCAAAATTAGCCACATGCTTTCTTAAATGGCAGATATTCTTTGAATTAATAAATCTTACATTGCAAATCACTTCAGTGTAACTATGGTCAAATCCCCGATGTCAAAATAAAACCGTGGCAATATCCCCTTGAGTTAACCACAGACAAGGACCCCAGCTGAAGTCTTAATAAAAATTGGTCAGAATGTTAGAACAAACGTTAACTGCCTGTTTGGCAGATCCTATAATTAACTTGGAGAGAAATGTATACACATGCAATGGATCCTACTCCCGTCCCTTGAGCTGTCCCCTTGAACATTCCAAAGGAAGCAGTCTTAGCAAGCAATTTGTGATAAAGTCTCATATATTAAAAAGGAAGTATCCAATGGATCCATCAACATGGGCAGGACTCCTCAATGCAAAAAAAAAGGCCAACTAAGATATTATAGTTCACTTTCATGAAGGAAGAAAAAAATTATAGTTTACTTTCATGAAGAAAAAAAATATATATAATTTACAAATGCTGCCTTATATCTAGGAAGAAAGTGGTTTTAGTTAAACCATAGAACAACCAAAACAAAATTGGCAGAATACCAGCTATACTGGCCGCATCTGATTTTCGCTACTTGGAAGAACTCAAGAGCCAGTAGGTCTCTAGTAGCAAGACCACCATATACGGTCCCTAGACCACCATGTGGAGAGTTTTCTTTCTTCTTCTTTTGTCTGACTTATGAATAACCACATTGTACGTAGTTAAAAAAAAAATATATATATATATATATATATATAGATCCCTAGTTGCCTTATTTTTTGATCCACAGTCAATTAGGGTGTGCTATACATGCAGAACCATTTGTTGTGGGTTAATCTTTTCATCAATGATTAGTAATAGACAGTTATATCAAAATTAGCTTAAAATAAAGGGAAAAATATAGCACAGATAAAACTGAAAATGAATCAGTAACATTACATATCTTTCAAGTCCAATTGTAATTGTAAAGTTCAACAAGCTTTTTTTTCTGGATGTTTTTTTTCTGGTGTGTGTGTTTGTGTGTGTGTGTGTGTGTAAGAGTGAACCATACTCTATATGCCACTAAAACATTATTAACATTTTATATTGCTCTGCCAAAATCTAAACTACACATTTTCCACTACGCAAATGACAATCTCTTGACAAGCCTTATCACTAAAGAAGAAATCTCTTCAAATCATTTCAAAAAGCATTTGAAACAAAGGATTAACACATTTTCACCTAGTTTCTGATAAACTAGTGCAATTAACTATAGGATTACACATATACCAGGCCTATTGGACTACACTGTGAATGCCTTATATAGAACCATAACAGTCAAATGTTATGGCAATCCCATTAAATATTCATAGATTTAGAACGCTGAAAGAGCAGTATCAAGCATGACATGGCAATCCCATTAAATATTCATAGATTTAGAACGTTGAAAGTAGCAGTATCAAGCATGACATGGCAATCCCATTAAATATTCATAGATTTAGAACGCTGAAAGTAGCAGTATCAAGCATGACATGGCCATCCCATTAAATATACGAACTTCATGCCCATTTCCATTTCTAAGAACCATGTTTTTTGGACTTTGTATCCTGAATTACTATCATTTGAACATCATGGAAAGCATAATGCTCATAGCTCAACAGAGTTCACTTCAAAAAATAAGATCTGGCCACAACCCTAGGCAACACAAAAGCATGAATCAAATAATCAAGTATCAATTACCAATAATGAGATAAACAACAAATGCAGTGGAAATCAAACTAAAGGCAAGGTCCCAAAGGGAATTATTGCCGCAAATTTTGCAGGTACCACTTGTAAGTATCAATGAGCCCTTCTCTGAGAGATATGTTGGGTACCCATCCTAAGCTTGCCAATTTTGAGCTATCCATGAGCTTCCGAGGAGTCCCATCAGGCTTCATAATGTCCCAAACAAGCTCTCCGTAAAACCCAACAACTTCTTTAACAAGCTCTGCAAGTTCTTTAATAGTGACTTCCTTTCCACTCCCCACATTCATATGGACCAGCCCACTATAATTTGCCATTAGAAATACCACCGCATCAGCAAGGTCATCCACATGGAGAAACTCCCGAAGAGGCGAACCAGTGCCCCAAACTCTAACTTCCTTAGCCCCTGAAACCTTAGCCTCATGGAACCTTCTCATGAGAGCAGGCAAGACATGCGAATTCTCGGGGTGGAAGTTATCATTTGGGCCATACAAATTAGTGGGCATCCCCGAAATAGCGTCCCAATTATACTGTAACCTATAAGCCTGACACATCTTTATACCTGCAATCTTAGCTATAGCATACCATTCATTTGTGGGTTCGAGAGGTCCAGTTAGAAGAGCATCCTCTGTGATGGGTTGGGGTGCAAACTTCGGATAAATGCAAGATGATCCAAGAAAGAGAAGTTTCTTTACTCCATTTTTGTATGCTGAATCAATCACATTGGTTTGAATTTGTAAATTAACAGCTATAAATTCAGCTGGGTAAGTGTTGTTGGCATGGATTCCTCCCACTTTCGCAGCTGATAGAATAACATACTTGGGTTTCTCATCCGAGAAAAACTTCTCCACATCAGATTGGCATGTTAGATCAAGTTCTTTGTGGGTTCTAAGGAGAAGGTTGTTAAAGCCCAGATATTGTAGTTTCCTTACAATTGCAGAGCCCACTAAACCACGATGCCCAGCTACGAAAATTTTGGCAGATTTGTCCTCCATAAAAGAAGCATTTGAAGTTTCTATGGCAGATCAAAATTAAAAAATGAACATATCAGCCACTATAGACAGTGAGAAAATATAATTAGCCAATCAAATAAAAGGGGAAAGGAAAACACAATTGTGCAAGAAGATAGATTGAATATGTACTATGCAATTATTGCAATCAACATGATGTGAAACAAAAGACTGCAAGACATGTGATTGGACCATGGAGTGGATCAAATGTAAAGTTGGGGCTTTCAATGAGATTGGGAACTAAGAATGGAAAATGCTTCTTCAAAAAAAAATATCTCCAAAAAAAGAAAGGAAAATGCATACAAACAATATCGTTTTCAGAAACATGTAATCTACACAAAAAAACTTGAGAACCCAATAAATTGGGTATCAGTCAAGAAAATCATGAGCAAAGCACCCAAAAGGAGAAGCTACTGGAAATAAGATAAATGAAACCATTAAATTCAACATATCAATAAATTTTTGGAGAAGAAAATGAAGCAGGTAAGTGAGAAAAAGAACAATTCAAACATGCCCAGATACAAAGATTGACAATCACTATATGTTGGGGCAAAATTATGGATTCCTCAAATCCTTGATCAGCATTTGAAAATTCTTTTAGCTTGTTTTATCAGGTTTATATTCAGACACACAAATTAATTGAAATGGAACACAATATTTCCCCGTTAGTACAAAAAAAAAGGAAATATTAAAAAAAAGGAAATAGAAAGAGATTATTAACATATCCTTCTAAAACCACATCAATTAGTGTTGAAAGAGCAAGTTACAGAGGATTTGGTATAGGCAGCCTTACAAAGAGAAAATTATCAGATGAAGTTACCAACTTTTGAATATATATTTCTCTAACTTAGTGGATTCTACACCATTGTCAGATACCTCAGTCTAGTGATCATTTGAGGTTATACATTACAGTTTTCCATGAGTATTACTCCTTGTGTCCATCATACAAAATTAAAAAATCTAATACACTTTATAATTGAAGAAAGCCAAAATAATTGCTAGCCATGTACTCAACTGTAACATCATGCTCTCCCATAAATTCAATTTCATTATCATAAAATTTAACCTCAATCATTCATCAGTGAATTCTCATAAAACTGAGAATAAACCCATTAAAATTTTAACATGTAAAACACAATAAAAATTCCCCAATCACAATTCAGGAAAGAACAATTGAAAATGATGAGACAACAACCTTCCATATCCCTAGCTGCTTTCTTGGAAATCCAAATGACTTTTCTCTCTGGAGAGTTTGGTAAGAACCAGGCGTCAATAAGAACAGGGCTTAGGGCTTGCTTCCTTATCCCCAGCTGCTTTCTTTAACATCCAAAATACTCACTCTCTAGAGAGAGTGGAAAGAACCAGATTCGCACCTCAAATCACTGCTTATGAGATCATTAAATCACTGCTTCACTATATGAGATCTGAGGTGCGAACTGGCTCGTTTTAGGGTGGAGTTGAGAAAGGAGGGAGGAAAAATAAAATAAGTGTTTTGTTAGTCAGCGGACTCACTAGCCCGCACAATTACATAACGTCCATCTTTAAATGAGCATCCACAACTAAAGATTCCTACCAATGGATTAAAAAAAGAAAAATTAAAAAAAAAAAACCAATATAAACTATCAATGCAACTTACCCCCATCCAAATTTTTTTTCACCTTTTTCTCCATAACGACATTTTTTCGTAAAAAAAACCTCAACTCAAAAGGAATAAAAAAAAAGACTAAACTACCCGTTTTTCACACGCCCTTCTATCTCCTATTTCTCATTTTTTAATTTACCCAATGTGCTCCAGCAGTACAAAGACGTACTCTGGTAGTACAGTTTATGGAGACGACGCACTCCGACAGTCCCAAAGAACGCTCCGACAATATATGCTCTAGAGCCACGACGCTCTGGCAGTGTAATAGGGGGCTCCGGCAATATATGATGCACTCCGATGGTACACCTTCTGGAGACATTTCGCTCCAGCAGTCTATAAAGGCACTCCGGCAATAAAGGCTTTGGAGCCACAGCACTCTGGCAGTGTATTCAATGCTTCGATAGTATATGAAAGCGCTCCGGCAATATATGATGCACTACGATGGTACACCTTCTGGAGACATTTCGCTCCAGCAGTCTATAAAGGCACTCCGGCAATAAAGGCTTTGGAGCCACAACACTCTGGCAGTGTATTCAATGCTTCGATAGTATATGAAAGCGCTCCGGCAATGCGTACGGCGATCCGACAATCTTTACAAAGCGCTCCGACGCTCAATACATATGCCCTCCAGGAGTATGTTATAGACAATTCGCTCCGGCAATATGCTACTTGGGATCGATAGTCAACGCCAATTGATTTTTTTTTTTATGGGAAGGGCATTTCTGTCTAAAAGTAACAACTTTTTACCTTGGGGGTTTTTGCGAATAAAGGTTGTTGTAGGGAAAAAGTGAGAGAAAAGGTTTGGATGGGGGTAGGTTGCATAGATAGTGTATATTGGGTTTTTTTTATATAATTTTCCCTTAAAAAAATGTGAGATTGTATACAATGAGACCATTTATCTTTGATACGAGGTGCTCGCAATTATTCAAACGAAAAAATTTATATAAGGTAGCAACCTTGAAATGTAGAGCTAAAGATGCACGTCAAAAATCCATAGGAAAATGTTGTTTTCATGTTACATTTAATTGATCATCTTGACAACGAGATATACGAATATGGATAAAATAAGATTTTGAGTCCCATAAATAGTGCATTTTGCAACACATTATCTAGACGATCTATTTTCAAGTTTTTCATCTGTTTATAGATCAACTTGATTTTAACAATTTTATGAGTTTAAAATTGGGAAATTATCACTAATATACCTTTATTTTAGTAAAATTGGAAAAAAAAAAAAAACGATAACTTTTTAAAACCTCGCCTACACCATTTCTCACAAATTTCAGCTTTTTTTTTTTACTAAAATGACCTTTACGGTAGTCCTTTTACCGTAATACATTTTAAGCTTTACGATAATTAAAACATCCTAAAAAATTCAAAGAGTATTACGATAATTTAAATACGGTATTAGTTTGAATTATTGTTACGGTAATTTAATTACAGTAAAGCTTAAAATGTATTAAGGTAAAAAAACCATTGTGAAGGTCAAGTTTTTACGGTATTCTTATTACCGTACTAGCTTCACGGTCAATTCCAAATGCCTATTGGTTGAAAGCTTTAAACCAAAGCTAATATCAGGGGTATCCCTAGAGAAAAAGCTTATCAAGGCTATCCCTCTCCTCCCACGTTCTATGAACCAGAGGAAAGCTGAGTTCGAGAGAGAACTCGAGCAAAGGGATTAGTAAGGTTGGGAACTTCCAATAGATGTCTTTAGTTGTAGCTATTGATTTGGGTTTTTTTTTTTTTCTTATTTCATGATTTATACAAGTTTTTAACACATTTATTTTCTATAATAAAAGTGGGGCTTTTCTCTTTTTTTTCTCGGTTCACTATTTTTTTGTCGTGAACCAAGGTCTATTAATGTTGATCAAGCACCAATAATTGAGATTTTTTATGAAGGTTTAGATAGAGAGAATTGGGTTTTTGCGTGTTAATGGGTTCCTTTGTAGAGGAGATAAAGGCAAAAAAAAAAATGTGTAAAGAGGAAGGAACGATGTGGGTTTTTACAGATAAATGTAGAAAACACATGCGGAAGGGAGAAAAGGCTGGAGGTTTGATTATGGAAGTCTAGAGAGAGAAAATATTCGAAGGAAATAGGCTCAAGAGAAGTGGGTTTTTTTTTATATTTGAGACAGAGACACAGAGAGAGAGAGGGAGTACCGTAATATGTGAATGACATTACGGTACTTCGAGCATCGTAATTTTATGTTAATACATTACGGTAATTAAATTACCGTATAAAATGCCTAAGAATTACGGTATATAAATTACCGTATGGGCGTTTCTACAAATTACGGTATTTAAATTACCGTAATGCCCTTTACGGTTAAAAGACTACTGTGAAGGTCATTTTGGTAAAAAAAAAAAAAGTGAAAAAGGGTGTAGGTGAGGTTTTGAAAATTAGGGTTTTTTTTAAAAAAAATTGGAGATGCGCCTTAATTTTGATAGTTTAGGTGTGTCATAAAGATCGAGAAAATTTCTTTTGAAGTTTGAGCTTGGTCAATGAAATAAATGCAGCCACCCAATTTCATATCCAATGGTCAAAGATTAATTGTGACCACCTTGTACCAAAAGTAAATAGTATCATTCTATACTTTTCCAAAAATTGTTTCAATAAAAATGTTTTAGAATTTTATTTTATTATATTTTAGTTTTTATATTCATGATCATCTTAGTGTAGATCATAGATCACTACAATTTTGGATCCAAGATTGATACAAAAAATGGGTATTCAAGGGAATCCGCATGAACATAGTATGAGTCGGGGGATTCATAAAAGGAAAATTGTTTCATACAAGCTGGACCGCATTTCTACAATGTGCGGTCCAAAGGTATAAAGCATCCATCTTAAAGATAGATGCAGATAGGTGGTCCATTTAAAAGCAATTGTAACGAATGGTCCAAATGTTTTCTTAATATATTTTTAATTTTCATTTTCTTTTTTCATATTCATGATCTCCATGTTAAAGATTATATATTTTATAGAAATTAGGGTTATATTATATTATAAAAACTATATTTATTGCTAAGCTTGCATTTCTATAATATGTGGGCTGGCCATATAGAAACCGCATCCCTCATAAAAACCATCTTAAAAAAAGATTTAGCCAAACTTGGAACTAAGGGATGGTTTTTTATCCAAGCCAAATAAAGTATATAATGAGACCATTTATCTTTGGTATAAGGTGGTCACAATTTAGTCTTGACAATTGGATGTGATATTGAGTGGCTGTATTTATTTCATTGACCAAGCTCAAAGTTCAAAATAAATCTTCTCAAACTTTGTTACACATCCATGCTATCAGATTTCATATCGGATGGTTGTAAGTAATTGTGAGCTTCATGTATCAAAGATTGTATACCAAGCATAAATGATTGTGTGTGTGTGTATAATGCCAAAAATCAACCCATCAGGTTTAGCCTGGTTTAGGGTTGGTAGTGTGGCGGTAACAGCTTCAAATACAAAGTTCGAGGTGTAGAATTTTGATGGTTAGTAAAAATTTTCAGCAAGAATTGCAAAAGAATTTATTTGGCAAAAATAGACGATTTTATAAAGTTATCAGATAAATGTTTGGAATGGCGAGTAAGTGATTTTTTATATCAAGTTGGTGATTGTTGAATTTGTTATTATCTTAAATTACCTTCTTAAGGAAATCTTACTATAGATGTAAACAAATGACCTCCTTAAGGAAATCGTACTATTGATGAGTTTACATGTCTTTAGGTAAGTTGCATATGGTTTAGGATAACCATGAGGACCAAAAAAATATAAAGTGCAATTTGCCATAAAGTTGGGAAGAAAACACGATGAACTTCTCATATGCCCTATTTGGGTCACCTTATAAGAAAGTTGGATTTTCCTCTAGAGAAAGATCGTCGCCTAGCAATTTTCATAAAGATTTTGGGTGGTACCCATTTTATAGAGATAAAGTCGGTTTCTTGTTGCTATTATATCTCTATTTAGTACTATATATAACAGTTGCCAGAAATAAAGAGAAAGAATAACGATATGTAATATTAGTTGAGAGGGTGGTTTAAAGGGTTGTCTGACTAAGTTTTGTCGATGGTTATTATGATACCTTTTGTATCCAAAATCTATAATATAATCGGTATACTGGATTTCAGTTTGTCATACCCATAAATATAGTCACAACTATGACAAACCACGTAAATTATGTTGTTTTCTTTCCAATATTTCTTTTCCTATTTGTTTTTCTTGTTTATTGTTTGCTTGTTGCCGATTCTATTTTTCTCACACTTTACTTGCCAAAAATCAACCCACCTTTTTAGAGCTTCTACGTGCAACAAGTTGTATCATAGCTTCGTTTGGGTTGTCGGTATGACAATAAAAGTTTTGAATGCAAAGTTCAAGGTGGAGAAATTTAATGGTAAGCAAAATTTTTTAATGAGAATTGTTTATGAATTTATTTGGCAAAACTGGAAGATTTCATAAAGTTAGCCGACGAATGTTGAAATGGTGAGCAAGTAATTTTTCTTATCAATAGAGAGATTGTTGGATTGGATGATATTTAAAATCACCTCCCTAAGAAAATCCTATATTATTAGGATTGATATTAATGTTATTGAGTTTTCTATTTAATTGGATAGTTCTAATTATGTAGGAAGTTTATATTTTGTATAAGTACCATATAATTTAAACTATACTTGAGGATGAAAGAGAATAATATTAAGTTAAAATTTCTGATGAAGTTGAGAAAAGACGGGATGAACATCTCACGTACCGCTTTATGGGCTTGTACTTTTTTTTATTATAAGTTATGGTAGAGAGTTAAAATTTGCGCACTATTTTGCTCACTTTATGTGAAAGTTAGGCTTTCCTCTAGAGAGAGGTTGTAGCCTCCTGCATATAAAAGTAGGAGCCTCTAGAGAGAGAGGTGAGTTTCTAATGAGAAGAACAGTTTGCCCGTGCCTCGCATGAGAAGAAGGGTTTGTTTCTTGTAGAGAAACAATTTTATAAAGATTTTGGGTGATATATCATTTTTAGAGAGGAAGTTTGGTTTTTTGTTGCTATTATATATCAATTTAGTGTTGTCGGCAATAGTTGTAAAGAGTAAATAGAAGGAAGAATGTCATATGCTGTAATTCGGGAGAGCTCAAGGACCTCGTGGCTAAGCTAGAGGAGCGAGTGGATGAGTTAGAAACCTCCTTCGAGGTAGTGGAGGAACTCACTCATTGTCTTTTGTGAAGGCTCAACAAGAGTGGGCAGAAACCATCGAGGGCTTGGGCAAGAATGTGAAGAGCGCTATTGAGGTGCTCAAAGCACAAATGGTGGAGCTGACAACAGAGAGTTTAAATTGTTTGATTGAGTTTATCAATGACTATTATGATATTTTTTGTATCCCAAAATTTCAGTTTGTCATGCTCATGGATGTAATCACATCTATGATCACGTAAATTCTGGTGTTCTCTTTCTGTTATTTCTTTCTTGCTCGTTGGTTGTTTGTTGCTAGTTCTATTTCTTCCGACTTTATTTTCTAAACATCAATCCATTGAATTTTAGAGCTTCCGCAAACAACACTTGCCGGGTCCACACCCGACCGGTCTAGTGTTTAACCACACATAACAGTGAAATTCTTGATGGTTAAAGTTTCAATGATGAAAAACAACACTTGCCAGGTCCACATCCAACTTGTTTAATGTTTTACCACAAAACAGTGAAATCCATAATGGTTAAAGTTTCAATGATGAAGAATTAGGCTTGGGTTTAAATGACCTACCCGATAGAGGAACGCATACATAAGGAATTGACAATTAACATTAGCAAACACTATATCTTAAATTTGATACCAAAAAAAAAAAAAAGCCGCATTGATCTACAAAATCACAAGAGTAATTTACGTATAGACAAAAAAAAGAAAAAAAAAAAGAAAATAAAATATGAAATGGGCCAATTTTAGATGAAAATTACACTGAAAGTCGGTCAACCCGTATTTTTTTTTTATTTTTTTCAACATTGCCCATTAGTTCGAGGATTTTTTAGTTTTTTTGGCTAATAGGGGCTTAGTTCTATAGCAGTTTGAGGATGGGGACTTCGAACTGCTTTGAAAGTAAGCCTTGGGCCCTGAAAGTTCAAAAACGGTCCGAGGTCCCGATCCTTTGAGTGCTCTTTTATTTATTTTTGTGGAAAAAAAGAAGAATGGAGGCATAATTTTTGCCCAAAATTAACCCCTTTAGTATTTGTTTATTTTTTTATCCACACATGGAGGTACCTTCACTGTCTAATCGTTGGATGGGTGGTGATGGACAACTTAACAACCTACTCCTGAGGTCGTTCTATATTATGAAGGATCACCTCACTTCCATCACCGTCCATTCTTGTATTGGACGGCCCTACACATATGACCCCGCTCTTTCATTAACATAAATCCGTCGAGCTTTCCGGACCGGACACATTCCACAATCCAAATAATGACCGTTTGGCCTCTCGGTCAAGAGGTTTTCAAACTTCTGTGAAGAAATCCGATGGCTCATCTCAGCCGTCCATTCAAAATTCAAATTCAAATCCAAATCCAAATCGACTCCCGAACGGTAAACCTCGTCTCCCCCCACCAATTTAAAACCCCAAACCCCTCTTTCTCGCTCCTCATTTCCTCAGTCTCTTTCTCTAGCCCTCTTTCTCTCTCTAGACACAATCTCTGTGTCTCTTGGAGCCATGGCCGCCATTGACAAGAAGAAACCCCTTGAAACCAGTAGCAACTTCAACTCCAACGCAGCAAACTTAACCACCATTAATGGATCCAAACCTGGAAAAACCATCGAAGAAACCTACCAGAAAAAAACCCAACTCGAACACATTCTTCTCAGGCCTGATACATACATTGGGTCGGTCGAGAAGCACACCCAAAACCTTTGGGTCTATGAAGAAAACAAAATGGTTCATCGATCGATCTCCTATGTTCCTGGTTTGTACAAAATCTTTGACGAAATTCTTGTCAATGCTGCAGATAATAAGCAGAGAGACCCATCAATGGATTCATTGAAAGTTGACATTGATGTTGAGCAGAACACCGTCAGTGTGTATAATAATGGAGATGGGGTTCCTGTTGAGATTCACCAAGAAGAAGGGGTTTACGTTCCTGAGATGATATTTGGGCATTTGCTCACAAGTAGTAACTACAATGATGAAGTGAAGAAGACCACGGGCGGGAGAAATGGATACGGAGCTAAGTTAACAAACATTTTTTCGACCCAATTTGTGATCGAGACTGCAGATGGGAAGCGGCAGAAAAAGTATAAGCAGGTCGGTCTCCCAATCTCTCTTTACTTTTATTTCTCTAGTTGTACACATGAATGCCTGTTTATGAATGTGGTATTGATTTTTGGTGATAAAATGTAAGATTCATGGATGGTTTTGGTTTTAGGCATTGTTTCTCTCTCTTTACCTTTATCTCTCTCTATTTTAGTACGTCTATCTCTACTTTTGTGGGATAATATGTAACAATCTTGTTCTTGACTGGGGTTTAATCTTTTGGGTTGTTTCAGTTTCTTGTAATGGTGCAATTGGTGAGTTTGGTTTAACTGTAGGGCTTCTATTGGGGGTTTTTATGTTTTTTGGAAATGTTTCATGAATGCATCCATTGGGGGTATTTTTGTATTATTTTTACTAGGATTGTGTGAAATGCTAGTTGGAAATAATCCAGCACCTCTAATTCATTTTCTGCTATATTTCTGGTTTTATGTTCAAGGATGATTTCCCTTTCCTCAGGTTTAATGCCACTGGACTTACCATTGTTTTCGCTTTTCAAGTTGATCAGTAAATATTGATAGGAAAACTTGTTCTTGTTTCTGATCGTTCCAAATTTTTTTTGATTACAGGAATACTTGGGTTTACTCTGTCTCTCTCTATATTGCTCATTCACACTCTCTCTGTCTCTCCCTCTTGTGAATTTTCCCAAACGGCTCTTGTTACTTTGATTTGCTTAAATTTGAAAGAGAACATTGATAAAATCGTTAATCTCTATAACGCATTCCTTAGTCTTGTACATGCACTAGAGTATCAGGCACAAATTCAAACTGTAGGTTTTGATGATCTCCTTTCTTTTGCCGTTGATTCTGTTTCGTTACAAAGGTTTTCACAAGCAACATGGGAAGTAAAAGTGAGCCCGCAATTACAAAGTGCAAGGCAGGAGAGAACTGGACCAAAGTTACATTTAAGCCTGATCTTGCAAAATTTAACATGACCTATCTTGAAGAAGATGTGGTCGCTTTGATGAAGAAGAGAGTGGTGGATTTGGCAGGATGCCTTGGAAAAACAGTTAAGGTTGAGTTAAACGGGAAGAGGCTCCCAGTGAAATCCTTTGTGGACTATGTTGATCTTTATGTAAAGTCTGCTTCTGAGGCGAGGCCAGAGCCCCTTCCAAGGTTTGTTTCCCAATCACCCATTTCTTCTGTTTTCTTGGTCCTCTGTGTGTGTGTGTGTGTGCGCACCCACGTGTTTGATTAATTCTCGTTGGGTTCATTTGATTGCTCGTTTTTGTTTCAGGATTGTGGAGAAAGTTAATAATAGATGGGAGATATGTGTGAGTCTGAGTGAAGGGCAGTTTCAGCAGGTATTCTGAATCAGTCATGACTCATGAATCCCTTTGTAGTCAAATATCAAATACTGAACTCAGAGAGAGAGAGGAGGAGGAGGAGAGGAGAGGGAGAGGGAGAGGTCCCATTAGTTGAATCTTGAGTCACTTGGATTGGCGAAAATCCCTTAATTCCTATCATTTTGGGTGTTTTACAGGTTAGTTTCGTGAATGGAATTGCTACCATCAAAGGTGGAACTCATGTTGAGTATGTCACAGGGCAGATTGCTAATCATATCATGAACATTGCTAATAAGAAGAACAAGAATGCAGGCATTAAAGCTCACACTGTGAGGAACCACTTGTGGGTATTTGTCAATGCACTCATTGACAATCCTGCTTTCGATTCTCAGACCAAGGAGACTTTGACCACTCGTCAAGGCAGCTTTGGATCAAAATGTGAACTGTCTGAAGAGTTCCTTAAAAAAGGTATGCTGGTCTCTATCTCTCTATATAGTGTTTACTGAATTTGGTGTATGGCAATTCAGTTTTTCTGGACAAAAACATTCTCTAGTATTCTATGAAGCATCGTTGCCAAATCTCCTCTCTCTCTCTCTCTCTCTCTCTCCCCTCCTCCTCTGAAGTTCTATTTTGTTTCCCAATGCTGTGTGGTTTCAGCTGCCAATTCTGGGATTGTGGAAAGCCTACTTTCCTGGGCTGATTTTAAACAGAGCAAGGATTTGAAGAAAACTGATGGAACTAAGTGTCAGAGAATCACTGGCCTTCCAAAACTTGAGGATGCTAATCAAGCAGGAGGGAGGAACTCGGAAAAATGTACCTTGATTCTAACAGAAGGAGATTCAGCTAAAGCTCTAGCTGTAAGTAATAGTTTTATCCACTACTTGAGCTCTGGCTGGTAATTCCGGAGAGATTAGGAAAATAAAATGATAGGATCTATTTTTTGTTGTCTTTAATGTTGGTTGGTTTTCACAGATGGCAGGGATCTCTGTTGTGGGTCGAGATCACTTTGGTGTGTTCCCTTTAAGAGGTAAACTATTGAATGTGAGAGAAGCAACAAAGACACAGATAAAGGATAATAAGGAGATTCAGAATATAAAGCAAATACTTGGGTTACAGCATGGAAAGGTGTATGACAGTGTCAAGTCTCTGAGATATGGCCATCTGATGATCATGACTGATCAGGTTCTTGCTTTAAATTATCTTTTTTTTTTTAGGGTTCTCTTGTTCATTTTGGAATGGTGTCTGAGAATTGTTGTTTTCATTTTTCAATCTCGTCTTTTCAAATTGATCTTCCGTTGCAATTGTAGTTAAGGTCCAATTAACATGGAACTTTTGTTCAGGATCATGACGGGTCTCACATCAAAGGCCTGCTCATCAATTTCATCCATTCTTTCTGGCCATCCCTACTTAAGGTCCCCTCATTCCTCGTGGAGTTCATCACGCCTATTGTTAAGGTCAGTGCAAATTCTCAGTCTATCTATATGTTTCTGTGTACAATTTCTCAGTTCATCATGCCTCGTGGCATTTTGGGTCTCTGTGATAATCAGGCTAGAAACAAGAACGGGAAGGTGTTGTCCTTCTACACATTGCCAGAGTATGAATCCTGGAAGGAAAGCCTTGGAGGAAATGCTCGTGGTTGGACCATCAAATACTATAAGGTTTCTAATTCTCTTTTAACGCTGGTCTTAATTTTTTGGCTGCGGTTATAAGGGTTGTCATAAAATTCTGATAAACACCTCTTTGTTTTGATACCACTGTACTTTCTCCTCCAAATTCCACTTCTCCCCCTCTATATTTTGAATAAAGAAGAGCTTTTCTGTATGCTGCTGATATATTTCATCTGCTTTTGCTCAACAGGGGTTGGGTACAAGTACATCCCAAGAGGGAAAAGAATATTTCAAGGAGATAAACAAACACAAGAAGGACTTTATATGGGTGGATGATCAAGATGGAGATGCTATTGAATTGGCATTTAGCAAGAAGAAAATTGAAGCAAGGAAGAACTGGCTCCGCCACTTTGAGGTAAACCATGGAAAAATTGAAACCCTACATCAATATCTTTCAAAATTTTTGAATCTTTATGATTTTTGAGAATTGCACCTTTCTCTCTGTGGCAGCCTGGTACTTACCTTGATCAGAAGGAGAAACTCATCAAGTACAGTGATTTTGTGAACAAGGAGCTCATTTTGTTTTCAATGGCGGATTTGCAAAGATCAATCCCTTCTATGGTGGATGGTCTCAAACCTGGTCAACGGAAAATCCTTTTCTGTTCATTCAAGAGGAACTTTGTTTCCCAAGCGAAGGTACCTTTTCATAATCATGGAAAAATGCTGCTTTAGATTTTGGTTTTCTTATCTGAAAGGTGATTAAGCCATTCCCTATTTTATTGCTTGTTCCAGGTTGTACAGTTCTCCGGTTATGTCTCAGAGCACTCTGCCTACCACCACGGTGAACAGAGTCTGGCCGCTACCATTGTTGGAATGGCACAGGATTTTGTTGGCACCAACAATATAAATCTCTTGCAACCACTCGGTCAATTTGGCACCAGAAACAGGGTTCATACTCTCTCTCTCCCCCCCTTCCTGCGCACCCCTTTTCTCTGTGCTATTGTGCCTTTCTCTCTCTAGTCTCTGTGGTTTTGTCTGTGGTTTCCCCCGCACCCCCATGCACCCCTTATCTCTGTGGTTTTGTGCTCTCTATCTCTCTCTCTCACTCATTTTCCTTTTGTTTTCTTTTGGCTCAGGGAGGCAAGGACGCTGCAAGTGCTAGGTACATCTTTACTTGTTTATCACCCATTACACGTTTCTTGTTCCCAAAAGATGATGATGTTCTCCTGGACTACCAAAATGAAGATGGACAGTGTATCGAACCCAACTGGTAATTTCTCTATTGAGGCACTAATTAGAAATTCACATAAATCTAATAGTCCTTATCCATAAGAGGAACAGATATAACAGAAAGTATGCCATGGTTTCCTTATACAGGTACATGCCTATTATACCACTGGTTCTCATCAATGGAAGTGAGGGCATTGGAACTGGCTGGAGCTCCTATGTGCCAAACTACAATCCAAGGGATGTTGCAGCCAATGTGAAGCGTCTGCTGAATGGCGAGTCGATGCTGCCCATGGAGCCTTGGTATAAGGGATTTAAGGTCTCTGTCTCTCTCTATTAGTTTTGTGTTTCTATATATGTGTATTTACTTCTCTCTCTCTCTCTCTCTCTACAAACTCCCCCCCCCCCCCGTCGCCTCCCCCTCTCTGTGTCTGCTAAAGCATGCGATGCATTTGTTGAGCCAGTTGGTTATTCTCTTATCCGTACTGCATGATTCTCTCTATACATTTCAGGGAACAATTGAGAAATCAGCTACAAAAGAAGGTGGCGTCGGTTATACAGTGAGTGGCATTGTAGAGGAGATCAATGAAACAACATTGAGGATAACTGAGTTGCCCATTCGAAGATGGACAGAAGATTACAAAGTATATTTGGAATCTTTGAGGACAGGAAGTGAAAAGACCAAGGAACCATTCATCGTGGTAAGTTCTATGAGCCCAAGTTATTATGTTCTCGAAGTATAAAGATGCAATTAAAACTGGAGATTCTTACTGGGCTTCTCATACAGGACTATAAGGAGCACAACACTGATACGAGGGTACATTTTGATGTTCTTCTCCCTGAGGAAAACATGAAAATTTCTCAGCAAGAAGGATTGATGAAGATGTTCAAGCTTACAACCACCATCAGCACTAGCAACATGCACCTGTTCAATGCGAAAGGTGTCATTAAAAAATATGACACTCCTGAGCAGAGTAACTCTCTCTATCTCTCTCATTAAAAAATATAACAGCTCTAAGAAGGCATTTTCCTCTCTCGATATTCTGTTTATGTGCCTTTAATAGGCCTGTTCTTTCTGGCAATTGCAATGGCTTTTTTATTTCTTCATGTTAAAAAAAACAAGATTGTCTAGGGACCAAATTTCATCAATTTATGTCAATCATTAGATTGTAATACAGATACTAGCTATTTAGTTTAGTGAAAGAGGAATAATATGCATCTGTTGGATGCGAAAGGTGGCATTAAAAAGTAACTCTCTCTCTATCTCTCTCATTAAAAAAATATAACAGCTCTAAGAAGGCATTTTCCTCTCTCGATATTCTGTTTTATGGGCCCCAACTATTCTAATTGCGTGAATTCTTCAATGTCCTGCAGTTCTGGAGGAGTTCTTCCATCTAAGATTGGATTATTATGGTAAAAGAAAGGTGGGTTTTCTTTAGTTGGCATGTACAAGAAATGTGTTGTAGAGCACAATTTAGTTTTGGATTATGGGGCCATTCATGTTTGTGTGCTTTCACTGTCAATCTTTATGCAGAAAGTTCTACTGGACAATCTTGAACTGGAGCTGCTAAAATTGGATAACAAAGCCAGATTCATTCTTGGTGTAGTGAATGGAGAAATAGTTGTGAGCAAAAGAAAGCGAGCAGATCTAGTCCTTGAGTTACGGGACAAAGGTTTCACCCCATTTCCAAAGAAATCTAAGAATGTTGAAGCAGCCCTGGCTGGAGCAACCCCAGTGGATGAAGAGGGTGAAGAAAGCCCAGAGGTTGATGATAGAGGAATAAATGCCTCGGATTATGACTATCTTCTTTCGATGGCCATTGGAACCTTGACGATTGAGAAAGTACAGGAACTTTGTGCTGAAAAGGATAAGCTTGAACATGATGTCAAGGAGCTCAGAGGTTTAACTCCCAAGGCCTTATGGATCAAGGATCTTGACGCATTCTTAGCTCAGTTAGATGTATGATCCTTGTTTTTCTTCCCTTCATCAAGTTTTCTCTCTCTCTCTCTTTCTCCCCACATATATATATATATATATATATATATGAAACAGACACTTATTTGGGTAATTTTTCTAAAACAGGCTGAAGCTGTGCAAGAAGCGAAAGATGATGAGTATGAATTAAACAACATGGTCAGTGATGCTGCTAAGATTTTCAGACAAGTGGGCAAGAACCCTAGGAAGAACACCAAAAAACCCGCTCCGGCTGAGCATGTTGATACTGATGCATCAGACACCACTACTACTGAGGTAGCAGCAAAACCAAAAAAGAGAGCCCCCAAGAAAGCTCCCACGAAGAAGAAGGTGGTTAGTTGCTCTGTACATTTCCAAAAGTTCAAGTTTTAGATTTATGTATTTGCTGAGGTGCTTACTCCTGGTTTCTTGGTAGGATGTGGAGGATATGGAAGATGATTTGCTACTTGATTTGAATGCTCGGCTGGCTAAATATAACATTGAATCTTCTCCAGAGCATGCAGGTTCTGCATTTTCAGGGAGAGAGAGAGAGAGAGAGAGTACTTTTTGTGGATTTCTTAGTCTCTGTCCTTTGTCGTTGATGCAGATATGGAAACCGACTTGCCTGAGAGGAGAGAACCTAGCAAAAGGGCGGTGAGCAAGCCCCAACAAGTCTATGCGGACATATCTGATGATGAATCCGAACACTTGGAAGAAATTGAGGAGGAAAAAGAGGAAGAACAAGAAGATGAAGATCCAAAACCAGCTAAAGGCAAGAAGAAGCAAGCTCCAAAACCAAAGGAGAAAAAGAAGATGGATGGTTCTAGTGATGAAGAGTTTGTCATATCAGATGAGGATCTCTCAGTGTTTGATATTGAAACTGAGGATGCTCCTCCAAAGCCAAAGGGACGGGCGAAGAAACCTTTGTCCAATAAACCCAAGGCTCCTACTGGTGCTGCAAAGAAACGTGGTGCTGCGAGCTCAAAACAGCCAATTCTAAACCAGAAACTGATAACCGAAGTGCTAAAGCCCGTGGGGGTTTCCCCTGAGAAGAAAGTGAGAAAGATGAGAGCTTCACCTTTCAACAAGAAGAGTGGGTCAGTGCTAGGAAGGATAGAGAGAGAAAGCAAGGCAGAGGAGTCGAAAGATGGGTCTCCTCTCTCTTTAGAGAGAGAAGAAAAGGTTGTTATGGCAGCAAGGAACAGGCCTCAAAGAGCAAAGCCGGCTCCCAAGTATATCCTTTCTGATTCAGAGAGTGATGCAGCCAATGATTCTGATTTCAATGATGATGAGTGAAGAGTGCTTTTTTAACTTTTTCTCAATTTGATTGTAAAACTCTTTATGACGTAATATTCATGGCTGGTTTCTTACTAGTAGTATTTGAATCTCTACTCGTTACCCCGCTTGAGAGAGGGTAACTTGGCATGTAACAACTCTTGTATGACCACGAGAATGAAGATCATTCCCTGGTTTCTTTGTATCTTTTGGCTTAATCTCTTACATTCAATTTAGGGATTTTCTATAAAGAGACCTTACATTCAATTTAAGGATTTTCTATGAAGAGAGTTTATTTTTTGTACATGAAAGTCACAACTATCCCACTCCTTAGATGTCAAATTGGATGGTTTGGGGTAAGTCACAAAGTTCGAAAGGGTAGTTCTAGAGTGGGAATGGTTGTGAATTCTTTGTACAAAAGATAAATGGTCTCTTTGTAGACAATCCCAAAGATAGGAATGATCTCTTTGTAGATAATTTTTTATTTTTTATTTTTTATTTTTTTCAGCCACTCTCAAGGAAGAATATGGGGGTAATTTAGGACAAAAATGATCAAAGAGTAAAACAGTTTAAATCAAGTAATGGGCAAGTACACTAATAATGTCCTACCAACAACCTAGATATATCGCAGAATCAATACTCATTGAAATGTACAAAATAATGCAGGAACCCCTCAAATTCTAGATGGTATTTAATTCAAATCAGATGGAATATATTTAATGCAGGAACTCAATGGCAGTTGCTCAAAGGAACTATTAAGAGAAGATAAGATTTCATATTTCTCTGAGACCAAAATAAACAGCCCTCATATCCTAAAATTTCAATCCATCCAGAGAACCAAACACCTAAACCAGCGTTTGGGCATCTCACTTCTACCTTCTTATGGTCTTCTGACCTTATCTTACAGTAAAAAACTTTACAAGGCTGGAGGCCTTTCATCTCAATGGATCAGAATCCACAGTTCCCTCTTCCCTGAAAGTCATTAACCCTTTTAGCCCATCTGTTTTGCTTCAGTACACTTAGCCTCTTTCCTTCCCTGAAAGACAGATGAACCATTTTGATGATCATAAGTTTTGCTTCAATTAAATATAGTTTCTCTCTCTTAATTGAAAGAGAGATTGACCATTCTATCAATGATCAGTTTTGTTTCACTTCATGAAGCATCTCCACCACCTTCTTCATTTTGGGCCTCTTGGCCGGGGTGCTATCAGTGCAAACCAAAGCTATCTTCAAAACCCCGAGCATTTGCTTTCTCCAAGAAAAGGAGACAGTACTCAATCTTGAGTCCAGTATTTGCTCTGGCGTTTCCCCTCTTGAAGACGCGTTATGAACCCACTTCACCAAGTCCATTCCCTCTCCAAAGGCCTCGTCTACTGGTAATCGGCTTGTGAGGATCTCAAGTAGCACGACCCCAAAGCTGTAAACGTTCCCTGGTGCTGTCACTTGCATTGTGTATGCATACTCTTGAAAAAATAAAGAAAATAAATCAAATAAGAAGCATGAATTATAAAAGGAGAACTAGTTTCAAGTGATAGAAAAAATTGATGAATTCAGCAATGATCAATCAGGGACTGACATGAACTCTGCAAACTATGCACATATATACACATAAGTACATCAACATATACAGACACAGACAAAAAAATATACATGCATCTATACCTATGCACACATGCATATTGACATACAATACATACATACATTAATAAATACATACAGTTAAAAGTTAATACATATGGCTGCAGTTGAAAGAATCAATCACTGGTTTGGAATAAAATCTTCTCCTCTCTCTCTTTGACACACACATTTTCTTTGTATTCCATTTTCCTTTATCTTCTACATACTTCTTCCCTATTCTTCACCATTCTTGTTTACACTTGCATTTCCCTTTCCATTCTTAATTGTTCTCTTTATAATTGTTTCTTTATATTTGTTTATGTTCCCCTTGTCTCTTTGGGTTTGCTAGTTTATTTTCATGCTCAGTTTCGTGTTTCTTTGGTTTCACAATCTGTTACATCTATTTTATCATGCAATGATTGCTTTGAGTCTTTTTCTCAGTTTCCTCTGTTTTAGTCTTCTAAAGTTCCATATGAGAAAAGTATCAGCAACTGCCATTGTTCTTTTTTCCTTTATTTGATAAGTAGTTATCACCAGCTAGTTGGTTACCATAAAAATGAGAACTTGTAGAAATAACACTTTAAAGAAGAGCTTCATACCTGGTGGAATATATCCAAAGGAGCCTGCAACAGCACTGATACTTGCCGTCCCTCTTGACGGATCCAAAAGCTTTGAAATCTCAATCTCTCCAATAAGTGGGTTAAAATTTCCATCAAGAAGAATGTTTCCTGATGATATATCAAGATGAATTATAGCAACATGGTGAAGAAAAGCAAGTCCTTCTCCAGCTCCAATTGCAATAGAGAGCCTTCTTGGCCAGTCTAGTTCAAACCCAGACTCAACATTGTTGTGGAGAAGCTGAGCCAAGGTCCCATTGGGCCAGTAATGATGAAGCAAAAGAGCAGCATCATCATATATCACAAATCCGACAGGCCTCATCAAATTATCATGGCAAAGCTTCGCCATTCTCTCAAGCTCTCTGATCATCTTGCTTTGTTGATGGGTCACAGTTTTGTCCATCGATTTCAACCTCCTTGCTGAGAGAACAAGACCAGAAGGCATAATAACTTTATAAACAGTGCTAAAAGTCCCACTACTAAGCTTGTTTGATTCCTTGAGAGTGGCCTTTACTGCACTCTCGAAATCAACAGCTTGTTTCAAGCTCTCGATGAAAACATTACCAGCTATGATCAAAGGAGAGGTAGAAATTCCAGATTCTGAAGCTAAAGAAGCAGCAGCCACCATTTCTTGCTTCTCTCTAAGCATAAACAGTAAAACCACTACAGTGACTGTGATAAAAACAGTTAAAGCAGAACCAATGACCACTAAAACCTTCTTGTAATAGCCTCTATGGTTGTTGGATTCATGGCTTAAAGTTCCAGAACAGGAGGTCATGGGTTCTCCACATAGACCTTTATTCCCTGCAAAACTTGAAACTGGGCTTTTTTGAAATGGCTTAGAGCTCGGGATCTGACCAGAAAGCTGGTTGTTTGAGAAATTCACATAGATCAAGCTCACCATTCCTTTAAGCTCGGAAGGGATGCTCCCTGATAGCTGATTGTTAGAGAAATCAAGCATCACCAATTTGTCGAGCCTCCCCAAATCTGGAGGTATTGGTCCATGAAGGTGGTTAAAGCTCAGGTTGAGAGCTATCTGCAAATTCTTGATTCTACCAATCTCAGGTGGGATCTCTCCAGTGAAGTAGTTACTACCCATTTGAAGCTCAAGAAGCCTCACACAGTTACCAATCTCAGAAGGAATCTCCCCTCTAAGAGAATTCTGATCTAGTAAAAGGTACTGTAACCTCGACATATCACAAAGCTCTTTGGGAATGGTTCCATTGAATCGATTACTGCTCAGATCAAGCTTGCTCAAGTTCTTGCACTTGAAAATGGCTTTTGGGATATCGCCAATCAAACTGTTTCCTGAAACTATCAGTTCTTGAAGGTTCAATAGGTTCCCAAGCTCAGGGGGCAATGTACCGGTAAACCCATTTGAGGCCAAGTTCAATAGCGTCAAATTCGAGCACTTTGCAAACTCTGGATTTATGCTTCCTGAGAAATAGTTACTATCAGCTTCAAAATAAGTAAGGCTAGTGAGATTTCCTATACCAGAAGGAATGCTCCCCACCAGCTTGTTGTTCCCAATTCGAAGGTTTGATAGGCCTTTACAGTTCTCGACTGCTTCAGGTAGGGAGCCATTAAGCTGATTCAAGGTCAAGATAAGGACTTCTAACTTACCAGAAGATAAAATGCTCGCTGGTATTGGCCCTTCTAAATGGTTTGAATGGAGATTTAGAATACGAAGCTCAGAAAATAAACCGAAATTTTCTGGTATTTTACCTGTTAATTTATTCTCATAAGCTAAAAAGAGTTTCAAATTTGTTAAGTTTCCAACCCAACTAGGTATTTGGCCTTCAAGACCATTGCCAGAGAGCTGAAGCTCCTGTAACTTTTCTAAACCTCTGAGGTCTTCAGGTATTTCACCCGTGAGCCGGTTCTGGTTCAGGTTAAGAGACTCTAACTGGTTCAGTGAAGAAAGCTCAGAAGGGATACCGCCATTTAATAAGTTGTTAGAGAGGTTTAAGGATCGAAGGCTTCTGAGATTCCCGAGCTCAGGGGGTACGGAGTTTGTGAATTTGTTCCCCGATAAATCAAGGAATTCAAGGTCCGATAAAAACCCAAGAGCCGAAGGGATCTGACCATTAAGGTAATTGGAAGAAAGGTCTAAAAATTTCAGAGATTTGAGGAGAGAGATAGAGGAGATATTACCAGTGAGCTGTTGGCCTGAGAGCTTCAGCTTTTCCACTGATTGATCGGAGTTACAAGAGACACCAGTCCACGAACAATAGTCCGATACATTTGGGGTCCAAAAAGTAACTCCTAGCTCAATTTGCAGAGCTGCCATGGCTGCTTGATCAACACTTCCCGTAATGGCATTGGGTGTTTCTGATAGTAGAAGGAACAGAGAAAGAACGACCCAAAAGCCATTCATGGCTGGGATTTACCCGAGAAAAAACTGCTTCTTCTTCTTATTTCTTTTTTCTGTCAAATCCAGAGCTTGATAGAGAAGTGCTCTTGATCAGGACCAGGAAAATGCCAATAGTGGAAGGGGAAAAGATATGGGTTTTTTTCACAGGTTCTGAAATTCCTTGAATGGAGTTCATGTGCTCCTACAAGAGCATAACCAGTCTGATACAAGCCATTTATTTCTCCAACTCTGGCAGATGCTTTCTCTCTCTAAACTTCATGACCATGTGAATAAAGCATTTCTTCAATAAAAGAACAAACCTTGGGTCTTTTCAGGCTCTGAGACCACTGATACACCCAACTCTTCATTGAGAACTTGAAAGACAAGTTTTCCTTGCAGGGACCCAAACTGTTTTCTGAGTTTTCTCTTAGTTATATCAACACAATGACATATTTGGAGGAAGGAACCTCTTTTTCTATCTGGTGCAAAATCCAATTTTGCAAGAGAGAATCTGACATCAGTGTGTGGGTTTGAGAGAGAGAGAGGGTGCAAAACCCAATTTTACAAGAGAGAGAAAGATTATCTGACATCAATGTGTGGGTTAAAAGAGAGAGAAAGCATATGCAAGTTATGCTGAGCCAAAAAGGGAAAGGTATCAAACAGCTGAACAGAATGTTAAAGAGAGCTTATACTGAACGCCCTGTGCGTGTTTTAGACAGAGAGAGAGAGAGAGAGAGAGAGGTTTAAACTGACCCCATATGAGAGATAAATTGCGGACCCGAATGTTAGAGAGAGATTATACGGACCCAATGTTTTTTTCTCTCATAATAACCAGCAACACAGGTCAGGTACATATGAAGGCATTTTCTACGATATTAGGGTTTGGGAACAGGACCGGATGAGGTTTTATGAGATGGACATCACAGTCACAGCCCAAATATTCATCACAGAGTTTCAATCTCACAACCCAAGAGCAAAAACCATATTCTCTCCACTGCTACTACAAAAAATATAGATACGCAATATTTTTCTCAGGTTAATGCCCTCTCTCTCTCTTATCAATCAAACAGTGTCACTTTTCTCCTATTTATTTGTATATTTTTCCATATAGAAGACCCAGGACTGAATTTTCATCACGGGTTACACACAGTCCTCAGTCAATAAAGCAGGCAGTGTCAGTCAATTTAACCTCTCTCTCTCTCTCTCTTTAAGCTCTGAGCTCTCTCTAACAAACATGCAACTCTCTCTCAAATAAACATGCATCTCTCTCTTCTTTTCTCTCTCTACCTCTCTCTCTTTCTCCTTTTTCTCTCTCTAAGGAGCCCGACTCACTCAAAATGCCAGGACTGGTCAGTCCCATAATCAGAAAATATGTCATCAAATTTCAAGTTGCAGTATACTCAACATCAAGCATCATTAAGTTCAAAATAAAAAAGAAAGCTAAACTTTACTTTAGCTATGCATTTTATTTGACGAGACTTTAAAGAATCACCATTGACACAGATGTCTAAAAAAATCATAACAGCCATTTATGAAGAAGACCCACTACTGAGAAAGAATGAAGTTTCCAATTTTCCATATATTGTAAGGGAAAATATCAAAAAATTAATTTGACCCAAGACCAAATTATGAAGGAATAGAAGGGAAACCCAGTGTTTGCTGTTAATTTTTTAGACTATTGTTTATTTCTGTGTTATTTGTTTTTTTTCTATTTCTATATATTATTTCTTATAATGGTTGTATATTATGAGACTATTTACCATTGTTACAAGGATGATGTAATCACTTTTAACTATTAGATATCAAATTAAACTGCTTGGAGCAATGTAATAAAGTTTGAGAATTTTTTTTAAGGTAATGTGATAAAGTTTGAGATACATTTTTATGAACTTTGAGTGAGGTTAATGATACACTTACCACCACCCGATTTAAAATATGATGGCTGAGTATAATTATAACCTCTTTGTATTCAAAGTAGATAATATCTTTGTATACTTTTATACCATGAGATTGTATATTTTGTGACTATTTATTATTGTTATAAAAAGATTACAATTATTTCTACTCATTAGATGTCAATTTAAAATAAGTTATGTGTTGCGATATCACTAAACGAAAAATATATCATTTATGACTAGGTTTTTGGGTTGGTAAACACAAAGTTATAAAAAACAAATAAAAAAAGAAAAAAATAAATGGAAATAGATATTGGGTCCAGTCTCCTCGTTTATTGGCTAGGTTATGAGCCACAGCACTAGGGTCATGGGTCCACCACATTATTACCCTACAATTTAGAAAAGAGAAACAAAACCAGGGAGAGAATAAAATAGAGATGGAACCCAAATACCCATTAGTAAAAACAAGAGAATGGAGAGACACAGAACGAGAGGGAGAGAGAGTTTGTGCTTTTTAGTATAGGACACGTAGCTGGCCCGTATATTGTAGAGATGCGGGCTTGCCAATAAATATATTTTTAAAATATAATTTGATTTTAATTTTTAGAGAATATATAATCTTTAATATGGAGGTTATGAATATGATTTTTTTTAAAAAAAAACTAAAAATAATAGTTATATTAAAAATATATTTGAACGGTTTGCATCCATCTTTAAGAAGGATGTTTTATACCTTTGGACTGTATAATGTAGAAATACGGTCCAGCCTGCATGAAATAATTTTCTTTTAATGTATTGAAAAAACGTTGCTACATTTCACCCTTTGTTGAGACGTTCCCTCTTTTCTTCTTGCTCAAAGAGGTGGTTTGATAGAATGAAAATTGTATCATGCGGTCTGGACCACATAACTACATATGCGGTCAAAAAAGTGTAAAGCATCCATCTTAAAGATAGATACAAGTAGGTGGTTCCATCTAAAAATAATAGAAACTAACAAGTCCAAATGTTTTCTTACTAGAATTATTATTTCTAGATTTTAAATTTTACTTTATTTTATTTATATTCATGATCTCTGTGTTAAAGATTACATGTCCTTAAATCCATCTAAAAAATACATTTATTAATCGGCTGGCATTCCTAGATATGCATGCTTGACCGCATAGAAACCGGGTCCATGGTAGAATCAGTTGTCTCGCTTTCAAGTAGGAGAAGCCCCTTTCTCAAACAGTTTTTGCAAATCGGAAAAGGTCCAAACCCGAATCAGCCTGGTGAATGGGCCTTATGGAAACCTGGTTCAAATCGGCGAATTGCCTATCAGTGTGAATCTAACGGATCTCTAGTTTGATAATTGGTCCATAAGGATAAAATAAATTGAAAAAAAAGGAAGAAATGCAATAAAAAATTATAATATATGGGAAATAGGCAATTAGGTCGTCGTCCGCTTCCTTAACACTCTTTGCTGGTTCTCTGATAGGAGCATATGAGTCCATACTCCATAGAAGCCAGACCGATATCTGGTTTCGATAAGGAACTGATAGATTCTCAAACTAGATCGATAATTCCTTAACTGGATCATATTTCTAGATAAGAATCAAAGCAACCCCTCAAGTAGTCATGTTTTCTTTGTAGACCGCACATCATGTGAGCACACCAAAAGGTGGTGGGCCGGAGTTGCTAGGCACTGACTATGTGCACCTGAGTTGGGCCGCCGAGTTCGAATTCAATATGGGGTAGTCAACAATGCAATAAAGTTGAGATTTCTCAAATCATAATCGCCCACCTCCCAATCCTTATCAGACTGGATAAGGTTGAGAATTGGTCGGATCGGGTCCAAATCCATCGAGATCAGGATTCAAATATGAAAAGTCAGTGAGATTTGGATATAGATATGAATCCGAAAAATATAATGGGATCCAGATGATCGGATCTAAACAAATTATTTTATATCTATAAATAATATATAAAAAAACTACTATTTATATAATATGTCGAATCTATACCCAGATCCAAATAGAATCCGAAATTCAAGTTTCGGATCCAAACCGGATAAATTCTCAACCCTAAGACCGGAGCAATACGGAGTCTATGTCATTGAGGAGAACCCATTGTTTGAATCTTTCAGAGCGGTGCATTGGGAGGGAAAATTAGTGACATTTTTCTAGAGGGAGACCCCACAAAGTTTGGTGGAGAGAGGACTCAGGCTGGCTATATGACACTTTTTTGAGTTAGGTCGTCCTTAAAGCCTAGAAGCATACCTATGCTTTTAGTTTTATTTCAGGTTTAAACACAAGGTGTCCTTTAATTTTAACCTTGGAAGGGATTTAAGAAAATATTTAATATGTAAAAGGAGACATGGTGGGGTCATACATGTCTGATGACAGTAAGTAGTACACTGGACCATGATAAAAGCAATAAAATTCCCTTCTATCTATGTCTCTTTTTGTTGTATTATTCTCCAAGGAAACCCATATATACTCGTGACTGACCTAAATTCTCTCATTTATAACGCAAATATTCTATAAAAAGATCCTTATTAATTACCAAAATATCAAAAAAGGGCTGAATATTCAATTTGTTTTTTTTTATATTTTCCTAATGAAGTGTCTATGATATCATATTAAGCATTTCCCTAATTTTGATCAAATTATCAATGATATTAAGCATTTCGCATATTTTGATCAAATTTTCAAAACAAGGGATACTACTAGCTGGTAGATCTCCCTATAATTTTTCAATTTTTTTTAGTTGTCTAACTTCAGTTTTGGCCAAATTGGTTTAGCATGATTGGTTCAAATGATATTTGTAACCTAATGCCAAACATTCAGGAAACCTTTTTGGTAAGGCGGCCGACTCGGATGTGTGCCCTGGTTTTCAAGGATTTTATGGCCTAGATTGTATCTCAAAACATTTGCACAATCCATTTCAACCTCATATCCATGAATTTGGTCGGGAAAAAACAACGTAGATCTAATGATCTTCGAAGAATTGAAATGAATGCTCTTAGAGTAGAAGTACTACATGAACTGATTGTAAAGCTGAAAATTTCTTTCTTTTTTAGTTTTATATATTCATGATTGTAGTGGACGAGATAACCGATATATAGAGCTTTGGATCTAAAATCCATATCCAAAATCAAATACGACAGACGGGCGACCTCACGACAATAGGTGCACACCTTAACCCTAAATGTATATACATTCTTTCAAGGTTTCCGGGTTTATAAGTAGGAATTCAGTAAAAATAGAAATCTAAAGTTGTTTTTAGCATTAAGAAGGCTTCAATGGTTATAATTGGAGAAAAAACCTTTTTGATGCTCTTGCAAACAATAAAAGTTATTTGAGTTTGGAAATGTTAAAATAAAAGCATAAAGTTCATAATGGGACAAGAGGGCTTTGGGACAGTTTTAGAAAGAATTGAGGACGGAATTGATATTCCAAGAAAGATTGTTACGAGTGTGTCGGATATTGTGTTGTCTTATGGATATGCACTTCATCACTTTTCTAAAAACTGGACCATCGGATCTTACCTGGATTTGGCGTAGTCCAATCGGATCAGGAAGTGGTCGGTTATGGGTGAAAAATTCCTCAAATTACTTGATTATTTTTAAATTTTTCATGTAAAGTGCATTAGGTGCGACATGGGAATACAAGGGATTGGGTGGCAAGCTGGGCCCGACCAACCCGCCCGACTAGGTTCTACATGGATATGGACCTAACTCCCGGATCTTATTTGGATGCGGACCAGATCAGACCAAGGTCTAAAAATTTAAAAAATAAAAGAAAATTTATCTTGTATAATACATTTTATACCTGATAGCGTCCAAGCCAGACCTAAACCCAACCCGAGTCGGGTTCAAGTCATTGGGACCTAGACCCCACTTGCAGGGTTCGAAACATAGATCTAGACCCATACCCGGTTCAGGTCGACCTACGAAGTAGGCGTGTCGACTTGAACCAATTGCCACCCGTAGACAAGGGGATCCAAGATTGGAACCTTGCCAATTCCGGATCCGATTCCGACTTCTTGAACACTGGCATCAATATAACATATGCCCTGAACCGACCATCTTAATCGACTCCTGTTTGATTGAGAAAATAATTGAAGTCTGAATAACATTGCTACTAGTAATTTAGTCTTTTATATAACCCCCCACTTTCTAAAAAAACCCGAAGGCATTGAAGGAGTTTGAAATCTTTAACTGTAATTGTTGGAAAGCACTGAAAATACGGACCATAAATTCTCTTTTACACCACATCGGAGCAGTTCATTGTGGGACCTTAGTGATCATAATGGGATGTGATTCTCAAAAGCTTGGTTTTAAATACAAAAGGTGGGTTTTAAATATAATATTGAGTTAAATGATATAAGTCAAAAGCTCCAATGAGACCACTCTTGACTTCTCTCACGTAACTTTACTTTCCCAGGAATCCGAAAAAGTTTAGTGCATCATGCCCCTCTTCTTCTCTCTCTTCTAAGTCGGTATATGTGTACACATCTCTCTTTTACTTTTTTTTTTTTTTTTGGTTCAATGTCTCTATCTCTTAACCCTCTCTCTCTTTTTTTTTTATAATATTTTTTTATTTTATTTTTTGCAATGATTTAAAAATATAGGATCGGCTCGGAATCGTCTGTTTTGATCAAAGAATTGATCACCCAGTTTCGGTTCTGTGTATATATAACAAAATAGTCGAGTCTAGAAGGGAACCAATAGTTATGCACAGTGAAACGACGATTCTCTGCAATAAAACGGTGATCTAGACCGTCGATTTATCGACCTGGATTAGTTTTTAGGTCAGTTCACTGTTTTTTTTACGTATATTTTTTCCTTTCACTATTTTTTTTTACGCAGTAAAAGGTGATCCAGACTGTCAATTTATTGATCCATACTGGTTTTTGGGGTGCCCGATCCAGGTCACTGATCCGCTTTTTAAATCAATAATTTTTTTGAACGTCTCTCTCAACATGAATATTACTTTATTTCATTAAGAGAATTACAAAGTTAGAATGTGTCAATTAAAACAAATATACGGTTTCTATAAATCCATGTCGAAATGAGTTTTTGGACCTAATTTTTACGACATGTAATATCTAACATGGAGATCATGAATATGAAAAAATGAATTTATTTTAAAAATTAAAAACAATAATTCTTTTAAGGAAACTTTTGAACCGTTAGTTTCAATTATTTTTAAATGGACCATCTATTTATATCCATCATTAAAATGTATATTTTATACCTCGGGGACCGCAAATGTAAAAATTGGGTCTCAGCCGCATGAAATAATTTCCCTTAAATGAAAAGGTTTATATAGAGCAAATTAGAGCCTACTTAAAAACTTTTATTAGAAGAGGTTGTTTTGATGTTCAAATATCCTCAAAATGATCATCTCGACATGAGAAAAAATGGATTTCAAGCTATGGAAATAGTGTATTTTGTAATGCATTTTTGGACCGTCAATTTTCAATATTTTCAAGTTTTCATAGAATTGTCGATCTACACTATTTTTGAAGCATTAAACTTTATAAATAAAGATAATAATATATTTTAAGGCTATTATAAAAATTTCCAATATTGAAACCACATTTCTCGACACTATTTGAAGGTAGGCTCTAATTTGATTGCTTAGCACCTAAGTTTTATACAAACCGCACTCAATATATAGTCGTTGGGAGGGTCAAGGGTCAACGCAAGGGGGTCTAAGGG